>CAJVGC010000589.1:45573771-45606321 GCA_910822075.1 Senecio squalidus | reverse complement strand
AACTGGAAAAAAGGTTTATGATGCAGGATTCTATTGGCCAACCATTTTCAAGGAGGCCTATACTCTCGTAAACACTTGTGACGCATGCCAACGCCAAGGGAATATTACGAAGCGGGACGAAATGCCACAGCAAGGGATCCAAGTTTGTGAAGTTTTCGATATCTGGGGAATCGACTTTATGGGCCCCTTTCAAACCCTCAAATAGAAATATTTACATTCTAGTTGCTGTAGATTATGTTTCTAAATGGGTTGAAGCTAAAGCATTACCGACAACGCTAACGTGGTTGTTGATTTTCTTAAAAGTTTATTTTGCAGGTTTGGAGTGCCAAAGGCATTAATCAGTGATCGAGGAAGCACTTCGCCAACGCTCAGCTTGCAAAAGCTTTGAAAAGATATGGAGTAAATCACCGGTTTGCAACTTCGTATCATCCTCAAACTAGCGGGCAAGTGGAAAATACAAACCGCGCAATCAAAAGAATTTTGGAAAAGACGGTCAACAATAATCCCAATATATGGTCAAGGAAGCTGGAGGACGCATTGTGGGCATTCAGGACGGCGTATAAAACACCAATTGGAACCACCCTGTATCGACTACTCTACGGGAAAACGTGTCATCTTCCGGTGGAAATCGAGCATAAGGCATACTGGGCATTGAAGCTATGCGACATTGACATAGATTTAGCAAAAGATTTGCGGTTCTTACAACTTCACGAGATGGATGAATTACGGTTACAGGCTTACGAAAGTTCCTGCCTTTACAAGGAAAGAACTAAGGAATTCCACGATCGTAAAATTCGTCGTAAAGAATTCAAGGAGGGCGATAAAGTACTTCTATTTCAATCAAAGTACAAATTCAAGGCTCCTAAATTACGCTCAAAGTGGACAGGACCGTACACCGTCAAACAGGCTTATGCTTCCGGATATGTCGAGTTGTGGAGAGAAGGCGGAAAACCATTCATAGTTTCTGGGCAACGAGTCAAACTATACCACGAAGAAGATAATGAAAACGGAATGATGATTGAGGATGGATTCTATTCCATCAACGCCTAATAAAGAGGCATATCGAGTCAAGCTAACGACTCGGTCGAAAAATTAGCGCTTCTCGGGAGGCAACCCGAGTTTGTTTCTTTTCTTTTCTTAGTTTATTTTTATTTTTATTTTTATTTTTAGAACTTTTTAACGTCTTTGTTTTGCAGATTTATTTAGTTAGGTACCGAGAAAACACCAGAAAATACAAAAAAATCGAAAAACGAAAAAATCCAAAAAAAAGGCTCGGTGCGCAGCACCCCCCTCTTGGTGCTGCGCACCGCGGGTCTGTTCAGGTTATATCACTTGTTTTATTTCATTGTTCACAGCACACACACACATTCATAAAAAAACAGCAGCGCCGAGAACATCACACACACACCTTAAATCGTCAAATATTACTTGTTTTTTTCGTTTAATCTACTGAGAATGAGTCGACGGGTATGTACCATTCATCCTAATCTCTTTAATTCCTTTCAATTTTCGTTTTAATTAGGTTAAATTGATTTGGGGAAATTTCTAGGTTTTCTTTAATTCGTCCTAAAACATGAAATTGATTGCATAATAGGGTTAGGATTGTTGAATTAAACAGATTTGAGGTATTGTTTATGGATAACGACCAGTTTATGCCGGATTTTTGGCCGGAAAAAGTCGTCGGTGCGCGGCACCGCCGCTTAAGTGCGCGGCACCGGCCTGTTTTCCGGCATTTGGTCGTTTCTTTCGTGTTTCTCACGTGTTACTTGCTGTTTGTTTTGTTGATTTTGTGTTGTGCAGGGAAAGAGAGCAGCCGTGCAAGAGGAAGGAGAGGGTAGCCGTAGAGCTCGGCCACAATCTCACGCTTCCCTAAATGCGGCGATTATGGCGCCCGAGCGCCACCCATGGTTACTTTGGCCGGGATGCTCAGCTGACAGAAGGATAAGACTCAACAACAAACTTGCGTCATTACGAGGTCGTTCAGTTGCTGCACCTCGTACCGTGGACTGGAATTTCTTGAGAGAAATTCATGTGGATTTGAGAGAGTTTATGACTACCCACAGCCGCTCTGCACAACGTCACATTCCGATCTGGGGCCGAGCCTGGAAGACCGAGGAGCCAGTGTTCAGAGAGTGGGTACTAGAGTTCTACTGTTCTCTAGAGGTCTCGAAGGACTTCACCGACGAGACTTTCCTGACCGCGCCTCTGATATCCTTCCGCTTAGGCGGCGAGGAACGCCAGGTATCGGTTGTTGATTTTGGTAGACTGACAGGTTTGTTTACCACTAGTGAGGCAGGTAACGAGGATTTGATGGTGGCTTATCTCTCGGATGCGGAGAGAGATATCCTTGGTTTTGATGCCGATGCGGCATGGTTAGCTTTATCGGGGTTGGAGGGATATCACCCCAAATCCAGCCGCGCTAAGGATGTTCAGGACCCCACGCTGCGGCTTTTGCATAAGATGATCTCTTACTCTTTCTTCCACCGTGATACACACCACGACAAGTGTTACAGGGAGGATTTGTGGTGTTTACATGCTTTCAGTACTAGAGATCCCACCCGGTTCATTAACGTCCTGTGGGCGTTAGCGAGGCATATGGCAGACAAGGGAGAGGGACAGACGGATTCAAGCAAGATGCTTTGCGGGCATTTCATTACCCGCATTGCACGAGAGTTGGGGGTGGCCACAGCGGCCAACATCCAGATGTGCTCACCAGCGGTTCACTGCAAGGTTTATGGGCAGGCTGATATGCTCCGAGTTGGGATTCTTCACCCATCCGGCAAGCGTTTGGCTGATTTCGGTCGAGTTGATGATGTTCTAGCTCCAGCTCCGGCACCGAGGCGACGGGCTTTACCACAGTTGGATTTTCAGGATCAGGTTCTGGCTGGGTTGCACAGACTTCAGTTCGACAACGCTCAGTCGGACCGACGATGGGACCACTACCAGCAGCGAGAGCAGTACTTTCAGGATAGATACCAGTCATCCTGGGAGTATATATATCAGCAGCAGCATCCAGCTCCATACCCTCCTTTTGCTCCACCCGCCTACTACTATCCGGAGCCATATCCCGGGTACCACCCAGCACCCCAGCAGGAGGATCATCAGGACAGTGACGACGAGTGATTTGTATTATTTTTATGTATTGTGATGTTGTTTTATGAACTTATTGTTTACCTATACTATTTCTTATTAGAAGAAATAGTAAGACTATTTTTTTTTATATTCGTCGTAATTTGTACTCTTATTATTTTTCTTTTTATTTTTCTAACATGTTTGGTTGATTTTTTTTAGTTTTTTTCTAAGACTGGCAGTAAGTTCAGCACCCGCTCATAAGCCTGGCATTCAGTTCAGCAAATCGCATTCCACCGCCATATTTTCACATTACACCAACGGGTTCTATATTTTCTACCTTTCTTTTATTTTTGTATTATTTTTATTTTTATTTTTTTAGGATAGTTTTTTGTATAATTTCCCTTAGTTTTGAGTCGTAAACACATTAGGGCAATGTGTTACTTAAGTTTGGGGGGGTCATCGGGAAATTTTACCTTTTATTTTTTCGACCCTTAGCTTAGTTTCCATCATGTTGAATTGTGTTCTTTTTGTACAGTTTTGAGTCAGAAAAAACCAGAAAATCCAAAAAAATTGAAAAATTGAAAAAACCAAAAAAATATAACATGTCTAGTCGGTAACTACCTTAAACTGTAAGCATAACCAGACGCATTTTTACCCCACTCAGAAAATAGTGAGAATTTGAGCCTATTGAAAGCATTTATTTTTAATGCTACTTTTTCGTTTCTTTGAGTGTGCCGATGGTTGATGACTTTAGAACTTGACATTGTTATACATTTCGAGACCACATATGAGCAATTACATTAGGGAAACTTAGTGTGATTTTGGTACAATGATAGGGGCATTTAGGATTAACCCATTTGATTAGCCATTTTTCGTTTCTTTTTATATATTTTCCGCCTAACCCTTGTAACACTTACTTTTAGTGTTAGAAACTCTAGATAAACCAATTTGCTCCTAAACCGTTTCGTTTCTAAACACTACTATATTATTTTGTACACTCGCCTTATTTTCGTTTCTTTTTAGATTAGTTCCGAACTAAGTTATATGATTGCTATTATTATATTAAGTGAACTTGAAGCTTAAGGCATGGAAGAAAAGTACCAATTGTTATTGCCTTGTATTATTATTGTATTTGGAGAAATAGTTGAGAAAAAAAATATAGTGATTATTAGCATTTTGAGAATGTGTACTTACCACGAGAAAAGATTATTTTGTAAGGCATGTACTAGGCTAAAGAAAAAGAAAGTGAAAAAGAAAAAAAAAAAAAAAAAAAAAAAAACGAAAAAACAGAAAAGCGAAAAAAAAATTAGTTGTAGATTTTAAGCGAAGTAGTGTATTATGAGTCGTGTATTATTTACGATACATGTATATTTGGAGGAAAAGAAAAAAGTATAAGTTGGAGAAATTGATCAATCCAGTACGTTAGAGATTTTATTTAGTTCGGACTTAATCTAAGTTTGTATTATTTTATTTAACCCGTTTACACTCCATTATATATTTTCACATTCCTATACCTGTATATTACAACCCGAATAAAAGTCCCCGTTTAGTTGTACCTAGACTCTAGTGGTGGAGATTTGATACATTATCAAGCCTATGATAGAATATTCACCATGACTGAGCAATTAAGCGATTCTACAGAATACGTTACACACCCTTTTAGATTAGTTTGAGAGATTGTGTGATTTTACTTCCAATAAAAATCGTGAGGAGTTTGGTTATGTTTATTTTTGGCTTTGATAATTAATTTGAAAACAGTTTTTGCTTGAGGGCAAGCAAAAAGGCAAGTTTGGGGGGATTTGATATCGCATATTTATATAGATATTTCTATGCGATATTGTGTCGGTTTTCATAGTAAACATGATGGATAGGATAGGTTTTTACATTTAATCGTGTGGAAAAGTGTTTTTATCTATTTTACAGGTTTACATGATCGGGAAGTGGAAAGGAGTGAAGAAATGAGCTTAAATGACGAGATTACGGAGAAGCTAAGGAGGTGCTGCGCACCTGGGGTATGGGTGCTGCGCACCAGAGGAATTTGAGTTGGTTTTGGACACGGAAATGCCCGGTGCTGCGCACCTATGGAGGAGGTGCTGCGCACCTGTCTGGATAAACACAAGAAATTGGAGTTTGAGTCGAATACGATTTCCACCTTGATTTTGCCTATAAATACAACACCAAATCCGTCCAGAATTTCATTCAGTATTATTCTCACGTCTCTGGAGCTGTTAATTGGTTTAGAAGCAAGGTTCAAGGCACGGAAGATCATATTTTCGGCAATCGGCGATCACGACACGTTCGGCGATTTTCTTCGTTTGTTCTTTTCTTGTTTTGCATTATTTTTCCAGCATGTTTTCTAACGACTTAATTGCTTTTTCAGACCACGTTATGAGTAGCTAAATTACTTTTATGCTTGTTTGAACAACGGATCCTATTTGATGTTTATTTAACGTTTTCGGTTGTTTTATGTTTTTGTGTTTAACCGTCGATCTTTATTTGCTTAAATTGTAATATGTTATTATAGTTGTTTATATATAATTTGTTTAATTAACATTCTAGGTATTCGGAAGGAATCTAGATAGATTAGATAAGTTTTATGAAGTAATCGGTCGGTCTATAATCGATTTAAAATTATTAAGATTCGGAAGGACTTAGTAATAACAACTTAGGTAATTAAATTTAAGTGAGTAGGTCTAAGTATTAAGATTCGGAAGGACTTGATAATTAGAGGAGTTATTCGGAAGGAAACTCTATAAGGTTAAATCACTAAAAACAGGCTTGATACTTATTGCTTGATTATTAATATTTATAACTGTATTCGGAAGGAACGGTGTAAGTAGAGGTAATTAAAGTTAGAAAAAGATTCGGAAGGACTTTTATTATACCTTAGAAGTTGAAACAAAAATCGATCTCGTAAAATTAACGGAAAATAGGTGAAGTGTCAAACAAGTGTAATCTTTCTTTATTTGATTTAATCCATAAATCTTTCGTTCGATTTTAATTAATCACTCTTTTTACTAATTACTTGCAATTTTAGTTACGATAAAAAACCCCCAAATACTCTTAGTATTATTTATTCGAATATAAAAAACAAATTAGTCCCTGCGAACGAACCTATACTTACTATTAAACTATATTACATACGAATAGGTCCACTGCCTATAAGTGTGTAATTGCGTGAAATAGTCGGTTAAATTTAAGACTCGATTTTACACATCAGTAATAAGCCCATAAACGGTTACATAAGCCGAAAAATTCAGGCTTATAAAACATAAGTCGAACTGTCAATAAGCCATAAGCTTCTTGTATAAGCCCAAACAAACACCCCTTTAGTAGTTATGATTATGATAGCAAACGTGTAAATGGATAGGAATTTGTGTTCACTTCATGATGTAGAAGAGTTTTGCAAACTTGTGGAAGTAATAAACGTCGTTGGAAACGTACTTTTTAACACTCTAGACATGTTGGATGATTATAACAAGAAATCACTTTAGTGATAATTAATCCTTTAACGAAGCTTTAGATCCTAATGCAAAGATTTTTTATAGGTATCTACACGGCACTTCCATCAATCCAGATCTAAGTACTAGCTCTTTTAAATAACCCAAACACAAAAGCAAACGAAACCTTGGTTCCTTTGACTCGTTGACACAAAACCTTTGAATGTATACGTGTGTCTAGTTTTTTCTAAGGATCCGTACGAACAAAAAAAATGAAGAAAAAGAAAAGGCAAAGTGATTATTTGGGATATCCCAGAGTTTTAGGTAAATTCATTTATTTAAAACGATAAAATACTTTTTCCTTCTTATTAAGGTTTAAGTATAACTTAATATTTATCCGAGTACATATAATAACTATCCATGAATTTGGCAAGTTGCCCAATGATCCATGTCACAGCCAACATTACTTTAGCAATGTCATCTTCACCATTGCTACCACTCAAACACAAGATCCTCAAGCATATCAACCTCCGTTGATGGCATTTTATCAAATTCATCCTCCCTAAGTAGCAAATAGCGACAAGGTGACATATGATATGGTCCACATCAACAAGAACCAGTAGACTATATAAATAGCGGGATAACGGTTATCAAAACTCTAAAATTAAATTGTTGATAGTACGGGCTTTTTCATGTTATGTATGGGCCTCACACTCATCTTCTGCATATGATTCACCAACCCAACGCAACCCAACCCAACCCAGCCCATTTCAAAATATAAAAAGCCTAAGAACAAACTTCAACTTTTAAATCCAAACCAATATGCACCAAACAAAAATAGTGCTTCAAAATAGTAGATAAAAAAACCCCAAATAAATCAAATCAAATTGATGTTTCTAATATTCATCAATCACCATAAAACCTTTCAAAATATCTAAAAATCATGTGACCGAAAATAAAGAAAGAAAAAACTTTACAATTGCATTTTATGGTTAACTTGCAGCAGCGAAATCTGTCATGTTTTTGTACTAAATTCTTCGTCTAGCTAGATGGCGATTAATGTTTAATAAGGGTAACCAAAGTTTGGTTGATATCCATACGCCATTTGCTGCTGTTGTTGCTGGTGCTGTTGCTGATGTGGTGCCATCCCTATTCCTTGACCGACGTAGAAATGACTGGCTGGCGCTTGTGATGGTAGTGGTGGTGCACCATTTCCTACTCCTTGGTCGCTATAGAAATGACTAGTTGGCGCTTGCGATGGTAGTGGTGGTGCACCTTTTCCTACTCCTTGCTCGCTATAGAAATGACCAGTTGGTGCTTGTGGTGGTAGTGCGCCTTTTCCTACTCCTTGCCCAACATAGAAATTACTTGGTTGTGTTGGTAGTGATGCAGGTAGTTGTGCTCCTTTTCCTACTCCTTGATCGCTATAGAAATGACCAGTTGGCGCTTGCGCTGGTAGTGGTGGTGCGCCTTTTCCTACTTCTTGCCAGGCATAGAAATTACTTGTTTGCATTGGTGGTGATGCAGGTGTTGGCTGTGCTCCTTGGGCTACATAGACATTAGTCGGTGGTGCTGGTGTTGGCTGATCAACCATTATGGTATCAGTGGTGGTGATTGTGATATCATGAATGCTTGATCTTTTACGCTCTTTTGGAGATGATTCAATCCGGTTGAAATACTTCTGAGCATGGCTAGCAACTTGAGTTGGAGTCCTTGTCACAACCGCGTTTCTTGAAATGCTACGCCAATCGCCTTTTCCAAACTTTGCCAATCCCTTCAAGAATTTCCTGTCAACATTTCAAAAACAAAGTCCGATTAATTACAAGAATACAATAACAACATGAAATCTGTCCAATTTGTAAAAAGAACTTAACACAAAAAAAGTATACTCATATAAATGCAATATCAACATAAACTGTTTAAATCAAGAATCCTCAGTTTGATTTTAAGTCGAACATTAAAAAAAATCACTAAATTAAAGTGAAATAATCTAATTTTTCAGAAACCATAATTAAATAATAAAAAAATCTAAATACATTGAATCAAAAGATCTTTAAAGGTATGCTACTATTTCAAGAAAAAACAACATTGAAAATGAAAAAAAGTCAACAATTGTAACTTTTTCAATACCCATTCATTTTATATAAACAAATTAATACCCATATAACCAAAAAAATAAAAATAAATAAATAAATAAATAATAAAAGGGTTTTTCTAACTTTTTAAATATTAAAAGTACAATCAAAGGTATCAAAAGTTAAGAAATCAATTAAAAAAAATGGTACTTTTTGATACTTTTAATTGTAAAAAAATGATGTTAATATGTGACCATAGGGCACAAGTTAGAAAAACCCATAATAAAATACCTATGTTCATCATTAGTCCAAGGAGTCCCTTTCTTCCTGGGCTTCTCTCTAACCTCCGGAGGCCCACCAAAAGATATCTGACTCGTTCTAAACTCATTCTTCCGATTCCCAACCAACTCAGTCTCCTCCTCAACCTCATTATAATCATCAACGTAATTCGGTATCTCGTTGTCAACACGACCAGCTGCGATATCATCTAAATCATACACCAACTTCTCATAATGAACTCTAATCTCCTCCGCCGTCTTGCCGGGAACATAGGAAGCTATCTGCTCCCACCGGTCGGCGGCGTTCTCCGGGACCACCGTCAACGCAGATTCAAACACCTTATCATCTTGTCTTGTCCATGTTGACTGGTTTCTCAACATTTTCTTTTTCAATTGATACTAATCTATAGATATAATTTGTGTATCTATATATAGGTTTGAATTGGTGAACAAAATATGCGAATTTTCTGGTTTTTGAAAAGAGTTTGACAACCTGTATGACTCTTGTATTTATAGAAAAAAAGGAGGCAAATATTTTATTGTTTTAAATATATATTTTTTTTAAAGTTATATTGGATAAAATCTTTTTTAGAAAATGAATGATTACGTTGCTTATTTTGGGGTTTTATTAAATAATTAATAGGTCACGTTTCTTATTCTTGAGAAATTTAATATTTTTTGTAAGTTTTAAATGATTTTCTTATGAATATTACGTCATGGAAAGTTGATTTTGTTTTGAGGTTAATGACTTGATTCTTTTTTTATAAGGAATAAATACTTGTTCATGACATATTACGTTTGTGATATATTAAGTTTATATTTAGTTATGATATAATAGTATAAATACGTAAATGGATAAGGTATCATGTTTTAGTTACATGAGATTACGAGAAGAGTAGGACTCGTATTTGTTTATAAGAATTTTACAGAACATAGTTCACAAAGCTATTAATAAAAAATTCAGACTCGTATAATAGAGTTGTATATACAATTTATAACTTCGAAAACAATTATTAGAAAGAAAAATGATTATTATTAATACGCAATACAACTATATATGTTTAAGGTGCTGTTCTTTTTTGAAAAAAAAGTCTGAATAAGCTCTGAACTCTGACCCGGTGAGAGGTTTTAAAATTTTTGTTGTTCTTTTTTTTTTTCAACCAGAGGCAAAAAACCTCTTTTTACCTCTGATACAACCCTACATAAAATATCTCTTTTTCATCTCTGGTTTGGTCTTTTTTTATTTTTATTTCAGCCACACACTCAAAAAATCCAACCCTAACAGCCCTTCCCTGTTCTCTTTCTTCTAGATCAAATCTTCTCGGACGCCCAATATTTTCACGGAAATTATTCATATTCAGAGTTTTGAATATTGATTCAGATTTAGAGTTTTGGACCACCCCTGATTATTCAGAGCTGGTATTCAGATTTAGAGGCAAAACTTTTGGTTCAAAAGAACAGCACCTAAGTTTTTTAAATATAGCACTGCCTAATTTATTTATTTTTATGCTTAATTAGTGGAGCATGTGTTAGAAATAGAATAAATTAATAACATTATCCATATTGAAAAACTAGATGATGAGTAGGCGGCTGCAGTTTGGAGGAATCCGAGTTGGAATATTTGGTAGATGACGTGTAGGTTGTTGAGAGCAAAATGCTAGAGTGACATGTACTGTTTAAAGTGGGAAGTCGGTCACCGTCACTAATGACACGACATATCATTTTTGTAGGCTAGTTAGTTTGTTTACGAGTTTACATAGAAGATCTTTGTGACAGTAACCCACATGCTGTCACTCTATCTATACCAAAAATATATAAATCAACATTAATAAGAGATGATTTTTGCTGATTTAATACTATTTATTTAATGTATTTTTATTTAGAAAGTTATTACGTATATTTATATTTTTATATATTAATAAAAATAAAATCAAATTATACATGCACTAAACACTTAAACACAGGTTTGTTATTAGAAAAACCTCTAAGAATAACAAATTGAGTAGGATTCACATAATCCTAGATGTGTTAGGATGCCCACGCAATGGATGACCGTATAAATCTCTAAATCTAAGATCGTTTTTGTTAGAATCATAATATATGTAAATTTAATAGTAAATACTTTAAATTTAACAGTTTTGATAACTATTGCCTTTTTAATTTGTGGTTATATAACAAAATAAAAAATTCAAAGTTATAATCCATAAAAATAGGAGGTAAGTTTTTTAAATAAAGCGACATATTTTAAAATTGTATAAATAATTATTGTATCTCTAACTTTTTAACAACAATCGACATAACTGTTGTTATGAAAATCTCTAAAACGTAGAAGAACGAAAAGAAAGAAAAAAGTAAAGTTATATTTAATATTTTAATTTAATAATAATAAGGGATTTAATTTTAAGTGAAATAAGAGGAAGCCGACATTGGCATACACTGAGGTGGCGTTCCATACCGCAGACACATGTATGCACGTGTTAAAAATAGTCCAACTTGGGAGTCTTGGTCAAACTGGATAAGATGATATTACACAATCAAGTGATTCTATGAATCTAATGATTGTTAACCTTCGAACTATTTTGTCTTTTGGTTGCCATGGTCCCATTAGATTCACGCTTCTTATAGCGATCGGAGTTATAATACCGAAATGTTTGGTGTTATTACTACGTCAATATAACTTAGTTCATAACATAATATCAAAAATATATTTAGTCATAAGTTAGGATTCTGAGACCCGCCTATTTATTTTTTAGAGTAAATTACACCGTTGGTCCCTATGTTTGTACCCAAATCACTAGTTTGAGGCTTTTTTTGAAATAATTACACCACACGTCCCCATTGTTGTAATTCTGTTACGTCGGTAGTCCATTTTTGACAATTTCCAACTGAAAAGACCGAAATACCCTTTTCTAAAAATTTTAATCTATTTTTTAATTTCTTTTAACATTTAATATAATTAAAAAAAAAATTAATTTCTCCACTCATCTCTCTTCCCCCTCCCTCTCTCTTAAACACCTCTGCACCATCTGTTCTTCCCCCTTTTTTCCCAGAACTTTCTCTCTTATTTCTCACTAACCTATTCATTTCAATCAAATAATTTCATAAAAATCATGAAATTAATCATCAATTCGTGTTATTAATCTCATCAAATTTCATCAAAAATTCTTTGAATCGAATAATATTTTGATAATTTTAGGTTTTAGAAAAAAAAACCTAAAAAAATCGAATCAATCATGAAACCGATTCAACCACCGCCAATCGCCGTCAACCGTAACGTTAACCGTCCACGCCTTCGTCCTGAACTAACGCTACCGTTACCGCAACGCGAGCTACAAATCGCTGTTCCGTTACCACTACCGCCGTCCTCCGCCGTTACTTCGACTTCATTGATTAATGAACACACTTCATTGACCACTAACGGCCTGATTTCTTCATGTGCCACCGCTGATTTTCGTCGCCGCACCTCCGTCCAATCTCCTGAAGTGTCCCTGAGGCCGGTGGGAGCTGGAGAAAGCCCATTTTCGTCGCTGATTTTGTGAACTCCGGCAATAACCACGGCGGTGTCAGTGTGGGAGCTGGAGAAAGCCCCTTTTCTTTTCACCAGTACTAGAAATGTATGACGGTGATTTTAAAACCAAATTGATTAATATGTGGAGGGGCATAAAAAAAGATCAAGAGATGATGAATTGATGATGGTGGTAGATGTGTATAAGAGAGAGAGAGAGGGGGAAGAGAGATGAGAGAAATAAGAAATTAGTTATTTAGTTTTTTTTTTATTATATTAAATGTTAAAATAAATTAAAAAATAGATTAAAATTTTTAGAAAAGGGTATTTCGGTCTTTTCAGTTGGAAATTGTCAAAAATGGACTACCGACGTAACAGAATTACAACAATGGGGACGTGTGGTGTAATTATTTCAAAAAAAGCCTCAAACTAGTGATTTGGGTACAAACATAGGGACCAACGGTGTAATTTACTCTATTTTTTATTTTTTCTTTCTATTATAATATTTTTAATACATTATTAATAAGACATATAAACTTAGATTAATATTAAAAATGAAATGACAACATAATAATACTTAAAAATAGAATACGTTTACAATAATTAAAAACAAACTACTTATTTCGACCTAAACAAAAATGTTACGTTCGGCCGCAAATTCGGCACTTAATTCGGCCTTAATCCTCTGGATTTCGGCCCGATCCTCCGGTTCCATATCATGTGTAGGCATACGGAGAAATTTCATTTTCCGAAAACGGCGTTTGTCTTGGATCTCCATTGTTTTAGCGATCCTAAGCTCACGAAGTTCTTTGACAACGCCGTCGTTAAATTCGTCACGCTTTGAAGATACATCGAAGGAGGGGGAGAACCGTGCGACTTTAGGTGCTCGTGGCTTCCCTAAAGGTCTTTGAGATTTCATCATGATCAAAGAGCTCCGGTTCTCCTTCATTACCGTCTTCGTCAAGGTCTACCGCTTCGTCAAAGGCTTTAGGATTTAGAAACTTTGGTGATTTATGCAAAACCTCTCACGCACTATGATGACGAAATGGGCGTCCGACCTCGGCTTCGTACATTGTTAACGCCATTGTGTAAAACGCTTTGTCATCCTTGCCACTTGATCGATCTCGTTCGGCACGGTCATGACATGCTATGAAAGACCCCAAAGATTTGCTCATAGCCCTCCATTTCCCCGTTAGTTGGTTTTTGTGAACGGTTCCGCCAAACCTTCGTTGAAATGACCAAGTACACGATACCAAAAAGTTGGTCCGTTTTGTGAGTTTCTTTTTTCCTACACTCAGATACATGAACCTAATTCTCCGACAAACGTCGTTCTTGCGCTCGTGACCACTTAATCTTCGATGGTGGGGCTTCGACTTCCAAGACCGATGTTTTTTGCTTACCTTTATCTTTTCTCTTACGAGAGATGCTAGGTTCTGCTTGTTGTTGTTGGAATGATTGTGTTTGTGGTTGTTGGAATAATTGTGTTTGTGGTTGTTGGAATGATTGTGTTTATGATGATTGTTGTTGTTGCCATTTCCAAAACTAAAATTGTTGTCATTCGTTCATAGCTTGTTGATGGGGTGGAGGTTGCATGTTGGTGTTTCGAGAGAGTAGTAGAGTGAAGCCACCAGGTTGTGTTTGGATATTTGTGAAACCCGAGGAGGAAGACGAGTTGGAATCGAACGACTAGTTTTCGTGGTGTTCATTTGAATTCTATAGAGAAAGAAGATGATTTGGTATGTTTTTGTAGTTAAGGTTGAGTATATATAGAATTAGTTGAAGAGTTTTTTAAAAAAAAAAAAAATTAAAATTCTAACGACTAGTTTTTAAAAGTTTAGTTTAAATTTTTTTTTTTTTAATTAAGTTTACAATTAAAAAAGAAAAAAATAAAAATAAAAGTTTAACACGCGTTACGTACGCAACACCGAGGTCATGGCGCCGCCCATAACGCGGCCGACCAGCCATGGTGGCGTTATTGAGGAGTTTAACGCGGTGGATACCGCTTTGTACCCTCTAATTGAAAACATTTAATATTGTATAAATTTTAAGCCTTTAACGATTATGTTAAACGTTCATAAGAACCGTAAAATATAGCATCGTTATCAAGTGAAACCATAAAAAATACATATTTTTTACATTTGTTTTAGTTAATAAATTATATTTTAGTCAATTTATATCGTCTATAAATTACCGATGCTATATGTTGAAGACAAAAGGAGGTTCGTAAACAGTACAACACATAGATCCATTCAAATAACTTATCCTTAAAACGAAATCAAATTTAGAGTTTGAGGTAATAATTGCTATAAACATTTATAGTATTATGCTATAATGTAAATGAATTGAAAGACATTTACAAAGATTATGCATGAGTAATAGTATGTTAATAAATTGTAAATATTTGTTTATAGAATAAAAAATCGTTATAGAACAAATCAAAATCCCAAATGCTAAATAATTAATTTATGGTGTGTGTGTGTGTGTGTGTGTGTGTGTGTGTGAGAGAGAGAGAGAGAGAGAGAGAGAGAGAGAGAGAGAGAGAGAGAGATTACAAATATATTGTGTGTTGGGCTGATTTAAACATTTTAATTTTATACTGCTTTCGGGAATGTATAGGATTTGTTATATGGCCCAAATATGTTGATTTTGAGCTTGTAAATCTGTTCCAAATGTGGCCCATTATTCCATATTATGGGTTGGCTTTTATATTTGTTCCAAAGCTTAATGACTAATTGCAAGAATGTGATTCACACATTTGGTTTATAAAAACTTGACGAACCCATTTTAATGGTTCGTGTCTCAATTGTTTTTTCCACATCCATGTTTCACTGTTTGTTAACAGGGCCGGCAAACGAATTTCGGTGGCCGTGTACAGTAATCGAATAATAGACCCATAAATGTATAAATTTTTTCTAAAACAAACGTGAGAAAGTAAATTAACACTACAAAAGGTTGAAGGTTAGCCGATGATGCTGTTTTAAGCCGATTTTAGCTATATTAAAATTTTTATAATAAAGTTACTATTTTTTAGGCTCTTTTTAATGGTATATAATTTAAAATCAAAGCTATTATAGTAAAATATTTTCAAAATTAGAGACTCTAAAAAAATGATGATCATGTGCGGTCGTACGTGTCACACACACTAAGATCCTCCACTGTTTGTTAACTTAATTAAAATCAGTGAATAATGTATAACTAAATAGATAATAAAAATATAGGAATGGAAATGATAGCTATGTGGTGTCCTTTGTGCGAAAGGTAAAATGTACTCCTAAATAAAATAATTAAAAGTATACGTATAAGGCTTGAGCTTGGACTAATGGAATCTAGTTAACAAACATAACCAACTATTCTAAGTACAATTCATATCAAAATAAAATATTCACTGTTTTCTATATATTTAAAATATTTGCTAAACATAACTCCCAAAGTTATGTTTAAAATCTCCATACACACATAATTATATTGTACATTAATAATAATCGTCATTTTATTTAAATAATCGTGCAAGTATTTATTGATAACCGTTTATTCGTACAACTTTTTATACATGTCTTAATTTCTTATCCATAGTCTCACGAGTCATGATTATGGTTAGCAAACTCCATATTTAAATTTAAATTTATATTTTCTTTATATTTTGAAACTTTTTCGAACTTAAAACCAATTTAGAGATGCGGGTATGCTTTAATAACAACTAGGGGGATATCGTGCGTTGCACGAGTTCGCGTTTTTCGTCGATGTGTGTTAGTTCGATGGCCTCGTCTCTCTTTGGTGCCTGTTGGAACGATTACTAACCATTGAACCGGTGTGTCGGACCACCAGCCTTGAGCCGGTCTAGGACAATCCCACAGTGCACATTTTGGTCCAAAAAAAGCAGACGGTGGAGGGCAAATATTAGGTAGAAAGTTAGTGATTTGAGGTAAACCATCTTTACCATACATATCGTAAACCCCACCAATACAGTTGTTCCCATATTCATGTGGCAAATCAAATGAAAAATAATCAACACCCATATTATGTACTGATGTCGTGTTTATCTCCAAAGGCGAATCTTTGTATTGATCAAGCAACTTGAAGCCTTGTTCTTCAAACACCGGGGTCACAACAAAGTTCTGCAACAAAAATAAACATAACCAAATAAACGGATTGTTCTGTTGCACCTAAAAACTTTGCCCATGTAAATCTATTACGTCGTATCACACGAAAATATTCACCTTATGAAAAGCAGAAATGTCAGTGTCGTTGTGGGCATCTGGATCAGGTTTTGGCACAGGAAATCCACTGGTTGCATCATCATCCTCATCGTACAGCTGCAACAACCTAGTTATGTCTAGAGAAAAAGACCCTAAACTTCCACCCTGCATAAGAAAACCAAAAGTTTAACAAAAACCGACATCCAAACTTCAAACTAACAAATAACATATTCTACCAAAATATAGTTTCAAGTTGTTTATATAAATGACTCGAATCTAAGATTAACGATTATAGTTTTGTACATCATAAACTTATTTTGTGTCTTATAGTAAATAAAAATTATCTCTCAAAAATATAAATATAATATAAATTTATTTCGTAGCGTAAAGGTTTATTCATCGAAAAAGTATAAGTATGATGGTTACCTCAAGCTCGGGTCAGTCATAGACGGTGTAAAAAACCATCCTTGTTTGCAGCAGTATGTAGAGTAAATTATCTGACACAAAAGAGAGGTCCCTAAAATCGTCACGTCTTAAATTATATCCTTAAATTCCATCAATAATCATAACGAATAAAAATTTATAACACACTAACTTGAATTTCAGACCTTGTTAGCAATACGACCTTGTGCAAGATAAGGTTTCTCATTCCGTAGATTATGGAAACCATAAGTCACTTGGGCATTCATTCCTGTACACATAGAAATCTATGTAAAATAAGATAATAAGCGGGAAATAAGTCGAATTGATTCTTGAAAACTATGAATACATCGTGACCATCTTCTTTGTTTTTTAAGTAACACACCTATGCTAAAATAATTGTAGAAGACTCCTTGGTAGCAAGAAACTTCCTTAGGCAATTGCCCTTCAATTTCTAAATCCTGCAAGTAGACATAAAGGCGTTAATAGATAATAAGCGGGAAATAAGTCGAATTGATTCTTGAAAACTATGAATACATCGTGACCATCTTCTTTGTTTTTTAGGTAGCACACCTATGCTAAAATAATTGTAGAAGACTCCTTGGTAGCAAGAAACTTCCTTAGGCAATTGCCCTTCAATTTCTAAATCCTGCAAGTAGACATAAAGGCGTTAATATATACATATAAATATACATACATTTATACATGTATATATAAATAGCATCCTAACCTTATCAAGAACGACTTCTTCTGTTTGTTGCAACGCATACATTGTCATTTTCAAATATTCCAGGCTTCAAACCCGTAGTAGGCTTTACACCTTCTAAATGCTGAGCGCGAATAAAGTCATATGTCAACGATCTTTAAATAAAATAAAATTCATTTCAAGTAAAAAGTTTCTTTTTTTTAAATATTGACCTTTGAAAGCATCTTTGCAAGATACTCAGAGCCCATTTTTGAAGCCATGTGGTAGTATTCGCGGCTGTTAGAGAAGTATTCACGTTCTTTGCGTCTAGCAGAAGTCATATCAACCCTTTTGTTTATATCTTGTTGTGAACGATTAACAACACCAACCCATGGAAACTTTAACCGGTAGGAGTTTCCTTCTAAGATCTAGAAAGCACAAAAAAAATGAATAAAATCAATCTCATTTAGTAGAGGTGGAAACTTGGGCGGATCGAGTAATGGGTCAAAATGAGAGGAGAAGTGTACCGAATATTATTAAGCATTTTAACTTACATCAACCGCATCAGTACGATTATTCATCAGATCAATTTTCGTCAAGACTCCAATAGTTCTTTCTCCTACAGAGGCAATTTAAGCTCGTAACTTTAGAGAAAATGCTGGTTAAGCTTATCACATCATAAGTTAATAATTAAAATAAACGGTATTAGTAATTTTTTTTCCATATTATCGAAGGGTGTTTTAACATTTAATAGGGAAGGATACATTTAAATAACACTGACAATAGCACCAAAAAGCCCTAAGAAAGCCAACAATTCGACTTAATCAGCTGTTTTCACAAAAAACTCCTGCACAATCAATTCATTTCAGTTATGTTACGAAAAAAAAAACAAAAAAGAAATGGGCCAAACCGGTGATATTTGACCAAAAGTGTTTTTTAATTCATATACATCTCTTTATTCAAAAAGTTAATATTCTTAACGCAATTATTCACCATAAGTTCTACTTGTACTAAATATTACATATTTTGACCAATTATTTAAGCCTCCCGACCCGCCCATTTTTCTAACCTCGCTAACATTGCAGACAGCATAAAGTGTAGCCCCAGCAATGACCAGCAAATCCCCTTTAATTGGGTGGCTCCCGACCCGCCCATTTTTCTAACCTCGCTAACATTGCAGACAGTTGATTTATTCTTGAAGTTTCCTGAGACCAGTATAGGGGTATTGAACCCTGATTTTGAACTACAGAGCTTATTTGCACAACACATCCTTCCCCAACATCTTCAAATACAATCCGTTCTGTTTCAACATCATCGGCAACACGACCCTTCTTATCTACCCCGCGTTTTAAATATCTACACCAGAAAATCAAAATTGATTAAAGTTAATAACATACGAAATATATAATCTCTTGAATATATATAAATCAAATGTAAATCATACCTAGTTCCAGCAAACTGTCGAGACCAGCGAGCAATGAGCGTCAACATGAAGTCCCTTTCGGCTATAGAAAGTTTGATGTAATTGTTCATAGATGGATCATTATTCACATGACTAATTATACGCCTAATTACATGATGGATGCCTTAACTATTGCTCTTAAATTCATGAGAAAATAAAAAAACAAACAAAATAATGTAATATACATACACCTCTTCCAAGTAAATCCGCTATTTGTTGAGCCTCCTGCCATTTCTGCTGCCTCTGAAAACACCGATCTAAACTTACTTTGAATGAATCAGCCTCCTCTGCCACTCTCTCCACTTTCCTGTCACATTAGATACCGATCAGATTTTCTACCTAATATCAAATAAAACAAAAATTAGAAAACTATCAGAACTATATTCACTCTAATGACGAAAAAATTACTTACAGCTAATCCCACTGTGTAGTCCAAACAGCTGCAAAACAGGAGCATTAATAAAACTCAAAAACTCAGTTGATCTCGTTGTTTATCCAAGAATCTGAAAAATGATCTTGTTGTTTATATTGATTCAAAGAATCTTAAAAAGTGAATCTTTAAATAGATTTTTGGTGGCTAATATGTATTCTTAAGTCTTCCCATTTGTGTGCTGATGTCGCTTCTTCTTTGATTCGTACTTGGGTCGTTTTGTGCAAGCAATATTAGTATCACCAGCTGGTAGAATTAAATCACCAGCTTTCTCAAGAATTTGATTTCTTACACATTTTAGACGAAGAACTTGGGCTTTTTGCTTAGCTGTCAGCCAGGTCCCATCTTTCTTCACTTTTTCTTGTTCTTTTAGACGTTTTTTATCGTCTGCAATTCCTTCAAGTTTTTCTAACCTTAAACGCTCCTCTTCTTCTTTTCTTAGCTTCTCTTCGTTTTGTCCATTTCATTATTTCCTCTGCCTCCTGTTTCCTTGCAAGTTTCTCTTGCATCTCTCTAACATGTTCAATTGTTGGGCCAACTACTTTCTTCACTGCATGTGCATATGAAAACTGTTGAATATAGTTTAATAATAATGAATAACCTGAAGGCCTTTAGTGTGGCCTACATTGAACAACCCCGTGTAAAAAACAGATACGCCTATAGTTGCTAATAGCTTTACGGTGTCAAAAGCATCTGAAAATATGAATGAACCATATAAATCATAGTCATTCGGTTACCTGTAGGGTCCACTTCACGCGACATTTTAATCGCATCTGATGTAGCCAGATCTTGATTAGCAGGTGAAATTGCCAAAATAATACAGTTTGACTACATTAAAAAAATCTCATGAAGATAAATAAATCGATGATCTTATATTCATTTTAGCAATCGAATTTATAGTCGAAAAATGAAAAGTTATATAAGAATTCACTTGTTACACAGAAAGCAGGTTATTATTTAAACTAATAGACTCCATATTTAAAAAATACCATCTTGCTTGATCCAATAGTCCCCTCCCGTTCCCAAGCAGGTGATGGTGATGCCACACCATGAATGTAAGCTGTCTCGCTACCCTGAAACCAAGCAACCATCTTAAGATATTCCAGTTCAGCAAATGAAAAACTGTCGACAGAAGTCTATGAGATTTGTGATTAATCTAACCTTTTGACTCAAACCTGAAGTCCCTCGATAATAAGGTGGATATGCCATACTGTATAATGCTGTTCTGCCTTGAGATCTTGGGGTTGTCAAACGCTTTTCGTAGCCCTTAAAGCTATCTACAGTCCTTGGTGGAGGTGAAGTGATAGGTGTTCTTAAAAGAGTGGTTGTTTTATTAAGCACTGCCGAATCTTGTGTTGGTGGTTGACTGCCCAACCGCAAGGGTGGTGACAAAACTTTGGCAGCCCTTGACCCCATGAAAGCCTTTGCCAGCTCAACAGGCAAAGCAACATCCTCGTCAAAGACCTGAAGAAAGCACAGTTATATCACGACTGTTTATTTTTGTAGCATGTACATTCCTTATTGCAGCTCCCCATATAAAAGGAAATTTTGCAATAAATTTTGCAATAAATCACTAATAACGATATATCATAGTACAAATAAAAATGCGAGATATTATGTAAAACGCGACTACAGGTTTTGCTTACAAATTCTGATTAATCAGAGTCGAAGCTCTTCAGTTTTGCCTGATTTCCGCACCGAACTTTCGAGCACCCATAACCTATCCTTTACCTATATACAATTACACCCACAAAAAAAAACACAATCAAATTCAAATCCAAACAAAACTCAGATCATAAAGCAGCTCAAATATGAATCCTTTTTATTTGTGGGTATAATCAAAGATGGATAATTTTCATAAAAAACCTTCATTGATAAATTAAAAATCCAAACTTTATGATAAAAAATTAGATCTTTAAAGAAACCCACAAATTAACAAACTAAATTCTTATACAATCACCAAACGAATATAATCGATTAACCAACGTAGATCATAAAAATCGAAACGAATAACATGAAATTGATCGATGATTATTACCTCTGGCCTCTTTTCGCCATCGCTGTGTCTGTGTGTGTTTCAAATTAGCTTTTAGGGATTATATGAAGATGATGATGATGAATCGATTAACAATGATAAGAGGTGGAGGAGGGTAGGACACGTGTTGTAGAGGTGGAGGAGGGTGGACACCTGTTGTACAGATGGAAGAGGCGAACTAACGTGATGAAAGGAAGACCCACGATGACATTGGACTGGGCTAGGTAAAAGCCCAACAAAACCGGGTTAAAGCCCAGTAAGGGCACGGATTCATAGGATATGACAAGATTTAAACTAGAGATGAATATGAAAATGGATTCCATATTCTTTTGTTACTGTAGTAAAATTTTGCAATTTTACATTCTGATTTGAATTTACAATGGTGTCTTTACTTAATATTCTCATCTTTATCTTCTTTGTCACATCGGCATCACTATCAACGCTAAATACAAAACTTATAATAATATAGTGTGGTTAGACAAAAGATGTTAGGAAATATTTAACACTTAGTGAAAAGAGACAAATAATTATAGAGAAAGATCTCAATGAAAAGTGTAATGATTGATATCGAAAATATAAGATTTTGTGATTAGAAATATAACAAAAATATATGTAAAAAGGTTTAAGATAATTATGACTTAAGCAATATAGTAACACAAAGAAATTTTGGGGCATGCTTATGAAATTTGCATAGACAGACCCTCCCAAAGTTCGGGAAAATCGTGTGCTTTTACTACCTAAATTCGAGTAATTATCAGTTTGTTGTGTGTTGCATGGACCGCTGCAGCGTTTCGACCCCCCGCTTAAAAATTTTCATGTTCCGTCTTTGGTTATTTGAAAAATGATACATAGATAGACTTAGACATAAACCCGAGAATTTGATTAATGGTAATTTGAGGATACAACAAAGAAAGATAATAAAATCCACATCTCATCCATTGAATTAATTAGTGTTATTATTAGGTCGTTATATTATTTTTCGAACGATTAATTAGCGAAAAAAAGTTAAAAGTTTTCCTTTAGTTTATAATCAGACAACATTTTTAGCAAAATGAATTTTAATCTTCTATAAAAATGAAATTAAAGTTTAACGAAATTTAAAAGGTCAAAGCATGTGTTATAAATACGAGCAACATAGGAAAAAATAATTTTTAAAATTGTAAGTAGGTATATTAGGCCAATGTGGAGCAAATCTTATTAAAAGACCCTTCCAAAAATGGGTTTTACTTTTGGAAAGTAATTTAAACCAACCAAATGAGTCAAACACTAATTTGTGTCATGATTGTAATCCATATCACTCCAACAACCAAGAATCTTCCTCAAGATTTCTTTAGATTAACATAATATTTCCACTTAATAGAACACGATTGAATTTTCATTACAAAATGCATACATCTAAATATTAAAATTGTTTTCACAAAGATAAAATATATGAAGGTTATTGCTCTAGAGTAAAGTGTTGATTCCGGTAGTACAACACAACATTTTATATATTCGGACTACGTCTTGAGTTGAAACAACTTTTTATTTAAACTATAGTTATAATAGATAATGTTAAATAGAACGATGGATTAACCTCTGTGTCATATGGGTACTTTAAACAAAAATAACAATAAGAGGAATATGAATGATGGATGGACATGAAAAAATGATCTTTGCTCCATAATGAATCCAAATTATACGGAAGGCATAAATCTTACGAAAATAAAAAAAAGATACATAAATGTCAGAGTTAATTACATGGTTCGTCCCTATGGTTTGCACCATTTTCACCCGTCCTCCCTAATAGTTTTTTATTACACCACTGGTACCTAAGTTTGAAATTCGTTGCCTCCAGAGTCCCTAAAATGGACGTGACGTTAAAAAGGCCGTTAAGTGTCCTCACGTGTGTCACACGTGAGGGGTAATTTCGTCAATTCAACGTGTTCATCCCCAAAATCCAGAAAACCCTAAATTAATTTCTCCAAAATTCATACAAATCAACACAAACACACTTCACCTTTATCAAATCAACATCAAAAACCTAAATTTATCAAATCAAATCAAAAGCCTAAATTTATCAAATTCAAAACCAAAATCCAATCAATTGATGTAACTCCTCCTCATTGATTCAGTACAAGAAAAAAATCAAATCACAAAAAACCCAATTTCCTCTACATCAGATCCACTCAATTCATGTAAATTCTCCACCTGAGCAAGCATATGTCGACGCCGACGACCGGCGAAAACCACTCCAGTTATCCACTTTCGAAATCATTCTGGTCAGATGTTTATCACAACCAGTCCGTAACCACCGTAATCCACCATCATCAAGCCGCAACCAGTGTTCCTCCTAATCAACTCTAACCCCCGCTCAACAATTCTAAATTGTCTTCATGTCTGAAATTCCAACCACTGAGCCATAACCTCCACCGCTAACGCCATTTTGAGGTTGGAGTTTCTTTTGTTGTAATATTAATGGAGTCATCAATATTACAATTTTAAAAGTCAGATTATCAATTAGTTGTTTGTATTGTTGTTTTTTATGCTTATGATCTCCTTAGATTGTTTTTTCTTTTTATTTTGGTTTTGAATTTGATAAATTTAAGCTTTTGATTTGATTTGATAAATTTAGGTTTTTGATGTTGATTTGATAAAGGTGAAGTGTGTTTGTGTTGATTTGTATGAATTTTGGAGAAATTAATTTAGGGTTTTCTGGATTTTGGGGATGAACACGTTGAATTGACGAAATTACCCCTCACGTGTGACACACGTGAGGACACTTAACGGCCTTTTTAACGTCACGTCCATTTTAGGGACTCTGGAGGCAACGAATTTCAAACTTAGGTACCAGTGGTGTAATAAAAAACTATTAGGGAGGACGGGTGAAAATGGTGCAAACCATAGGGACGAACCATGTAATTAACTCTAAATGTCACGATACAATATTTTTTTTGGATATCCCTCTGTTTAAATAGACATGTCCAAACACACAGTTTAGCCTTGACATGGGTAAAATGAACATTTAAAAAAGGAAGAGCCAAATAATCGCCAAGTAGGGTGGTATTTTCACCCGTTAATTTATTATTTATTCGATTTGATTTTTATTTTTATAAATGTAAAAGATTAACTACGATGGTTTTTATTTCATTTTATGAAATTACTATGGAAATGGGTTTAGAATGGGATTAGAAATGAATTATGAAACCCATCTTTGTAGGTGGGTTTGAATCTAAGGGTTTAAATACCATACTTTGGTTCAAAATCTATTAATCAAATGACTTCAATGTATATCAATAAAATTCCTCCATTTTGAATCCATCAACTAAACGCACTCTAAGTTATTGAATAAATTGAACATCTTCCAAGTTTCTTCAATAAATGCAACCCATTTGAATCGTTTATGTGAATATATAAGTATTTTTATACATATAAGCGGTATTTCACCAACAATAACTAATGTTATCCCCGTGCATTGCTTGAGTATTTTACGAATTTTTTCTTTAATTGTAATTCAATTTTGTGGGGAAACAATGAATACATTATTTATAAAGATAATAACTAATCAAATTTTGACAAGTGCTTCATTGGTCAATAATAATTTATCCAAGTTTATAAGATTGCTGTATTAAACTAAGTAACGTATGTAATCAAATTTTTAAAATGAAAAGCTTATCTTTTTGTAATATACGAACTTAGGACAGAAATTAAATTGAGAATTTGAAACCTAATAGTAACTTTAAGATAATAAAAAAAATTGTATTCAAATTAGATTAATGAGTAACGACATTCACTTTTTAATCACATTTAATTTCCTTTAACTATTAATTGATTATCGATGTTATTGAACTTTTTTGAAACGCATGATATTAATTGAGAGAAAAATTCACAGAAGGATGTTTATGTGTCAAGCATATAGACCATCAAATGTCAAAAAAAATAGCCAAGATGTTACTCCTTTAATATAAGGGGGTGTTTGTTTAAGCTTATGTAAGGGGTTTATTAGCTTATTAGCTTATGTAATGTATATAAGCTCCTTTTTAGTGTTTGTTTAAGGTTATTAGCATATGTAAGGGTGTTTTCATAAGCCCAAATTTTGTGGCTTATGAGCTTAGATTTTTCTCCTTTTTCTCTATGATAAACTAATAAGCTAAGCCAAATACTTATCAAATATTTATAAGTTTTTATTTCATAAGTTACTTATCTTACATAAGCTTAAGCCCATCAAATAAGCCTACACAAACACCCCCTAAGTATAGAATAGATGTTTGTTGTTTTAGGTAAAGATGGAGCTTAGGAGTGTAAAATAACAAAAATGGACATGCTTATAAATATTTGAGTTAATTACATAATTGGTCCCTGTGTTTATTCTAAAATAACGGCTCCAGTCCCTGGGTCACAATTCGTTCGGGTCCAGTCCCTGGAGCCTATCTTTGGTTGCACGTTTGGTCCCTCCCTCTAACAATCGTTAAAAAT
This sequence comes from Senecio squalidus, assembly GCA_910822075.1. Classification (NCBI taxonomy): domain Eukaryota; kingdom Viridiplantae; phylum Streptophyta; class Magnoliopsida; order Asterales; family Asteraceae; genus Senecio; species Senecio squalidus. The sequence continues at coordinate 45,580,268 of CAJVGC010000589.1, read as the reverse complement.
TATCGTTAAATGTCTCATGTGACAGGCACGTGATTGGTAAAATAGACAATTCGCCTTTCTTTTTCCCCCTTCATGTATTCTTCCCCAAATCATCTCCAATCAATTTCCCCCATATAAAAACCCTAACAAAACATTTTACTCATTTTGATTCTTGTTTTTCATCATCTTTATGAATGGAAACTGCAGCAAGTAAAATGCTTTCATCATCTTTATCTTTACCCCCAAGAACCCATCTCAAACAATCACCTCTACCTCCTTCAGGTGACAAAAAGTTTGAATTTTTATCATTCAAATTGTGGAAATTGAAAACAGATTCTAGAATTTTCTTGATCGGCGAAGGTTTCTTTTCACAAACGACGAACGAAAATAAAATATTCGGCAATCTGTTCGTGATTAATTTAATCTTCTTCGTCAAACCGGTTCTTCGTAAAGCCAGTTCGTGAAATTAATTCGGCTCAGCGAATTCAAGTCAGTAGGTGTTCGTTAATGTGCAGCTTCTTGTTCTTTCATTAGTTGGTGTTTGGTTATATCATAAGCCATTTACAGCAAATAAATATTAGTTATCAAATTCAGTTTGGAAATTCAGATTTAAATTCGTGGGCCTCCAGGTTCACGAACTTGATTTTAATATTTAATAAGTGTGATTCGGTAGTGGAAAACTTAAATAAATCCGTGGGACATTTAGAAATTCATGGAATCAAAATTAGTAAAATGTTTTGTTAGGGTTTTTGATTTGGGTGAAATTGATTGGAGATGATTTGGGGAAGAACACATGAAGGGGAAAAGGAAAGGCGAATTGTCTATTTTACCCATCACGTGCCTATCACATGGGACATTTAACGATAATTTTTAACGATTGATAGTGGAAGGGACCAAACGTGCAACCAAAGATAGGCTCCAGGGACTGGACCCGAACGAATTGTGACCCAGGGACTGGACCCGTTGTTTTGGAACAAACACAGGAACCAATTATGTAATTAACTCTAAATATTTATATTATAATCATAAATAATTTTAAGCGCATTTCAATATTTTTGATAATTAAAATTTAAAAGTTCTTTTAAAAGCTCTTTTTGGGTTTATGAGAGTTAAAATGTGATAAGTGTGATAAGCGTGAAGTCGTGAAAATTAAAATGTACTTTTCCTGATTTTTGGCGTTTAAGTTTATAAGTTAAGAAGATTTAATCATTCACATGTTTCTTATTTTATCACTCGTCTTAATCTTTAATACGGATAAAGTGTTTCTAAATTCTAAGTAAGGTAAATTTAGAGTCTATATATGTTGCTTGTTATATGTGTGAAGTGAAATCCGATTAAATATGACAATTCTTGATGAAGTAGGTAACTCAAAGACAAGCGCAAGTAGCATTTTAAGTAAGATATGTTTAGTGAAACGTAAAAGCTTGATGTATTATGTATATGGAGTGCGAATGCCAAGTTCTTGTAAACGAATAAGATGAAATACGCAAGTAATGTATGTGTATATTCGAATAACTGAAGTTAAAAGTAGAAGTTGTTTTGTCTATATTAGTTTATATTTCAAAAGCTAATTATAGCGATATAAAAGAATAATGAAATGCACAAGTATATATTAGTATTAACGGAAGGAGCTTGAACATAATTGTTAGGAGAACAAAGTGTTAACTAATCTTTAATATATAATAAAAGAGGGGCTTTAAATGGCATATGACAGAGTAAGGTCCGTTGGATGTGTTAACTTCTTTGATGTCAGCCGTTAGATCAGATTGATGATGTCATCAAATATTATTTTCATTTTATACCCTTTTACAATACATAATTACATTATCTATTTCATTCCATCTCTCCTAAACTAAAAAACATAATTATAATTTATTTATAGAATCGTTCAATTTGGAACATGATTTACCTTATTATTATTCTAAATCTCATAATACAAAATATCAAAACATGTATATAAAAGTAAATGTGTTAATGTTATTATAATTATAAAAACATGTGTATAAACGTAAATATATATATATATATATATATATATATATATATATATATATATATATATATATAGGGAAAAGTGAATATGAGGCTGTTACACATGTAAGCTTACATGCAAAACTCATCAAAAAATATGTCGTTTTGTTAAAAAAATTTCAAATCTTTATAATTTTAATCATTTTTATTAAACTAACTTTATAAATTTTTATCTATTCATATCTTTTTCTTCATTAATCGTGTCTTTCAAAAATATAAGTTTTTTTGTCATCACTGGGGATCTATCGAAGTCACTTTTTATAACTTCTTCATAATAAACAATGACCCCCTGCATTTTGGGGATCACCTCTCCCTCGATGAATATAGGACAAATCAAGCGTTGAAAATCATTTAAACCACAAAACGACATAGTTTATAATGAGTTTCGCATGTAAGCTTACATGTGTAACACCCCCATATTCACTTCCCCCATATATATATATATATATATATATATATATATATATATATAACATTATTTTTTCATAATAAATTAAAATCTACATAAACATAAAATTTAAGATTCAATTTCTATTTTTTACCGCGCTACCGCGGGACAATAATCTAGTAATTTTAGAAAACTGAAAGACTAGAACACACAAATTTAACACTTCAAAAGCATAAATTTTACATTAGTTGCATAAAATGAAAAAACTGTTGTATAAAACATTAAATAATATGAAACAAAATATTCGTTTTGTGTTAATTTGAACTTCTCCACTCTTATGTCAATATGAAAAGATGAATTGTGTAATAATAGGGAATCTTTAGTCACCAATATTTTCTCTGGTAGAGTTGAATAGATATGTCTGCCATATGTCAACTATGGTTATCAATCATGTCTATGGAGACCGATGTCGCCTACACTACAATTAGTAGTCAACTAGTCATACAAGGGTCAATTGTTCATGATTTTTACTTTGGAAACATTTTTTTTTTCCCTAAGTATTTAGAATCTCAACCGTAAGTGTTGTGACTAAAACGTAAAGATACGTATTAAAACTTATATTCCGTATTTATAGAAGATAAACAAATGAATGAAGACTTTTTATTTAATATATAACAAAATGATGCATTTAATGGGGGGATGGGTAGTAAAAGGACAGAGTTGCTCTTACGTGTTTCTCATATGATAAGACTTAACGGTTGTTTTAAAGTCATATCCAAAATAGGGACTTGCGAGGCAACAAATTTCAAACATAGGGACGAGTGGTGCAATAAAAAAGTTATAGGGATGACGGATGCAATTTTGGCAAACCATAGGCCTAGCCATGTAATTAACTCTTTATTGTTACTTTTTCAATAAATATAAAAAATCTAAAAGACATAAAATAATAAAGAAAATTTTAAGAAACAGTTAAAATAACGAAATTTACCAACACGTAATAATGTAATCTATCGTTTTTTAAATATTTTGTAAAAATAATAAAGGCTTGTTCCCCAAAAAAAAAAGAAAAACTTAGGAGGGTAAACGTATTAAATTAGAGGGGTGTAAACATCACAAGCCACTAAAAAATAGGAAAATTCCGAAAATGTAATGGATGGTTATTTGTAAATGTTTAAGTAATTACAACATGTTTTGTTGTCTAAAACACAACCTTCATGGTTGTTATCATTTCCCTATAAAAATATACTATTATTTTCGCTATTTTAAATCTGAATATCTACCAACAAGTCACGAGTGTTTGGATATGTGGAGGGTGAAAGGAACGAGTGATTTTATAAAGAAAGAAATATTTTGAAATACATCGAATTAACTATAAAGTATAGATTCAACTCGATGTCATAGCGCCACCAACACCGCCCCTCCTCCATGTTGTCGGGCATAGTGAGGGCTCCGAGGCACCGTTGGGTGGGCTCTTATAGGTGATCTTAAAAAATACCATAACCAACCAAAGTGTAGTGCAGGCAACCAAAAGGTAATGACTAATGAGGTAGTGAATTTGGTCTTAAATCTTAATGGTGGATGCGTGGGGTATGTAGTGGTTCGTATCTTGGTACCCAGGTGCACCCCACAAAATCGATGAATATGGATGATGGGACCCCCATTGGTGTTCCTTTCTTCCATTTGGATGGAAATTTATGTATATATTTACCATTTTTGGAAAGACTAGTTGTATATAGATTTTTATTTCTAATAGTGCAACATATTTTTATTCCCTGTCATATTCGTTCTTCTATCATTGGTAATAGTGCTTCCTACGTTGTATACCATTGAGAAATATACAGGCACCATATATATAAGCCTACGGGCTACTGCCGCGATGCATGGGGCCGGGAAGTCGGTTTCTAGTGACAAGCGTGCGTGTGTTATGAGATGATACATTTAAAACTCGTATATAAGTTGGATGACCAATAATTTTTCTAGAAAAGGTATACGAGTTTTAAATGTTTTATATTATAATTTTTATGTTTGTCACTATAAATCGATTATTTTCCAACTTTTTTGATATTTTACACGTTCTCGAAGATTCTACCTCCTTCACGCTCTTCATAGCCCCAAGTTTCCACACATCGTGATTCTTTAGATGCTCGTTGTGGAACTCGTTCTTTAGAACTTTGATTCTAGCCTTCATTACATAGTTATAAATATTACAAGTTACAAGTTATTATGTACATTAAAACATACTTAAATGTTTTATTTGACAATTGACATAAACTAGGAGATTCATTTTTATAAATATCTTAAAAAGACACTTAGCATAATTTAGTTATATTCACTTGTGAAAATTTTAGCTTCATATAATTAATACTAGTTTATATTCTGTATTATTAGTATTATAGGCAACCTGAATATAAAAAAAATGTAGAATCTAAATTGATGATGTATAATACTTACAATAACAAATTACATATAGTATTTATTTTTTATTGGTCGTGGGATATATATTTTACAGATAACTTTTTATACATTTACTACTCGATCATATTTATAAGCTCATATAAGACATGAATCAACTAACATATTAAACTATCAGAAGACTTTTAGCTCAACGGTATGATCAGTTAACATAAAGATCATGGATTCAAAAGTAAAATTTTGAAAAAGATAAAAAAAAGTATAGCAACATAAAAACACTACGTAATTGTGTATCATAAAGATATTATTGTTCTACACAACTTTTACTATCAACAAACATTAATTATGCTTGAACCTTCACTTTTACCCGACATCCATTCTTCTCACACATGATCTGAAATCTTAAACTTATAAGAAAAAGTATTAATCTAGGGAAAAAAAAGTTTGATTATAAAATTAAAATTGGAACTTATATATTTAAGGATATATTATTGATTTTAATTTAATAAATCAAGTATTTCAATTCATAAGGTAATTGATTGCATTGTGACAACCAAAACTTTTATTTTATTTGAATAGATATTCTCTCTGTTTGTTTAAAACACTTATAACAGTATTAATTGAAGGACATATTATTGATTTTAGTTTTATAAATGGCGAAATATGATATAATTAAGGGAGATTTACATCTACGTCCTTATAAAATTTTAATATTACGTCAATGTCCTTGTAAAAATCAAAATTACGTTAATATCCTTCCAAAATATGAAAATTTCTCATATATATCCAAAATAATAAATTAATAATATTTAAATGATTTTAATATTTATATTTTTCATCTAAATATTAATTAAATGATTATAATATTTTAAATTATTGAATAAATCAATAAAACTAATTCAAATGCTTATTTAAACAAATATGTCAATGAAAAAACAAATACCGAATAAAATGAATAGATTAAATTTAATGAATAAATTGTTTTAAACAATGTTACAAAACATTAGTTAATCAAGACGAGTAAGTTTTGGAACCTTTTAATTCCGGTTAATGTTCAAAATTATAGAAATCAATCTTTTTTAAATCTATATTGCGAGTATATAAACTTCTATTACATTGGTTAATGCTGGATTAAATCTAACATACTTGAGTAAAAAGTTTAATTAATATTTAGATGAATAATTTAAATAAAATAATCATTTTAATATTATAAATTTATTATTTTGGATATATATGAGAATTTTTCATCTTTTGGAAGTATATTAACGTAATTTTGATTTTTATAAGGATATTGACGTAATATTGAAGTTTTGTAAGGACGTAGATGTAAATCTCCCTATAATTAAAATCTAGACAATATAATTAGGAACTACTTGTCATGTTGCTCTTATAAATAGACAATTTCAAGTTGGGTTATTTTAATTTTTGTCTTCCACTAGTTGATGCTTTAGAAAGGAACTAAACTATTTATTTGTAATTATCATGTGTAATATTTTTTAGGAACATTTTTATTGTAACTTTTGATGTAAAACAAACTGATTTAATTTTTTTTGGCAAGATGTTAAAATTTGTACAAAACATAAATGATATCTAAAATAACAAATTATTTGTTATCTTTTATTTTTGATTTCAGATGAATGTACGTAATATAACAAATTTATGTTTTTAAATTCATGTTTAGTGTTCA
>CAJVGC010000589.1:45547884-45573671 GCA_910822075.1 Senecio squalidus | reverse complement strand
AATGGTACCTTAAATTTGATGAAGTCGTAAAATCTGATGGCTTCCTAAAGAATCAAGTGGATCAATGCACCTATCTCAAGATCAGTGGGAGTAACTTTATTATCCTTGTTTTGTATTGTATGTGGATGATATCCTGCTTGCAAGTAACAACTTGGATTTGCTACATGAGTCGAAGCGAATGCTTTCGCATAATTTCGACATGAAAGATCTCGGTGAGGCCTCTTATGTTTTAGGTATCGAAATAAATCGAGATAGACGTAATGGGTGTTCTAGGTCTTTCCCAAAGGGCTTATATGACCGTATTCTAGAACGCTATAACATGCAGCACTGCACACCCACTGTGGCTCCGGTATTTAAAGGGGACGTATTTGGACCTCATCAAACTCCGAGCACTGAAACTGAGAAGGCTGAAATGAGGATGATACCTTACTCATCTGTAGTTGGGAGCATTATGTACGCTCAGGTCTGTACTCGGTCGGATACCGCTTACATCGCTGGTATGCTGGGGCGTTACTTATCTAACCCCGGATTAGCACACTGGAAAGCGGCTAAAAAGGTTCTACGATATCTGAAAGGGACCAAAGACTACAAATTAACTTATAGAAGAAGTGACAAGTAGTAGGTTATTCTGACTCTGACTTTGCTAAAAGCAAAGAAGACCATAAATCTACTTCTGGGTATATTTTCATGTTAGTTGGCGGACCAATCTCTTGGCGGAGTCATAAACAGAAACTGACCACGACATCTACTATGATGGCTGAATATGTTGCTGTTTATAATGCAACCTGTCATGGGATGTTGTTAAGGAACCTGATCAGTGGACTCAAACTCGTCAACTCAATCTCTAGACCATTGAAGCTTTACTGTGATAACTCAGCTGCTGTAACTTTCTCGAACAGTAACAGTTCGACTGGCGTTGGGTTGTATCTCGACACAAAGTATCTGTTTGTACGCGAACGGGTTGAGGAAAATGTTCTTTGTGTTGAGTACATAAGTACACATGACATGCTAGCGGATCCGATGACCAAAGGTCTTCCTCCTAATATATTCGTAGGACACGTGTCGAATATGGGGCTTACAAAAGACTTAATTTAATAGCATGATGTACTTATTGGTCATTATTATTTATTAATGAAAAATTTTCCTCCTTATTCAGATTTTGTTTGTCTATTATTTACACCTTATGCGCATAACTGTGTTGGACATTATTATAACAAAATTTGTCTTAGTTGGTCTATCATTGCTTATTCAGTTTTGAATTTGAGTCATAGTTTGACTAGTGGGGGTCCTAAGTAGATGTTCTTCTCTACGACTGTACTTATCAACTATGATTTCGGTTTTAAACAAAATGAGTATTATCTCGTACGGACTTATCAATACTCATAGATAAATGATCTACTCGGTCAAGTGGGAGAATGTTGGACCCATATTATTTGTGACCCTCATTGATCATTTATCCTTACTGATATGATGACTGACACTAACTGAAATCTGTGTCTAGTAAATATTCGATGGACGTATTTACCTTAACGACACTATAGATTTCCCATTAGGTGATCGGAACTATGAGAGCTTAATGTAAACACTTATTAAACACCATGGGACTAAATAATACACACTCCTAATTTGAGTGTGTATATAAGGGGACATAATAGACCCTTAGAAGGGTTGGTCATTTTACCTTCATCCCTTTTATCCTAAAACACACACATAGGTGTTTCTCTCTAACGGTTCTAATATAACCAAATACCATCCTAATACGATCATCTCAATTTGGGAATCATCGATGGCTAATCTATTCAATAACATGCCCGGATCATCTGCAGGTATGTTAAATTTACATGAACCAATCTTATTTTAATCCAACATTTATGATTCTTTTTAAATTTACATAAATTTATAAACTCGATATATAACCCGAAACAAACACTGCTTAAAGACTAGAAGAAAACCAAACAAAAAAAGTGCTTCAAAAGAGTAGATAAAAAAAACCAAATAAATCGAATCCAACTAATGTTTCTAATATTCACCATGAAACCATTCAAAATGTCTAAAAATAATGTGACCGAAAATCAAGAAAGAAAAGAGCTTTATAATTGCATTTGGTAGTTACTTGCCGCAGCGAAATCTGTCATGTTTTTGTACTAAATTTTTCGTCTAGCTACTCGCTGGCGCTTGCGATGGTAGTGGTAGTGGTTGTTCCAACTCATGATCAATCCGACCAAATTCGATATCTTTTAAATCAGCCATCAACTTCTCATAATGAACTCTAATCTCCTCCACCGTCGGCATCCTCCGGGACCACCATCAACGCAGTTTCAAAAAGCTTATCCTCTTGTCTTGTCCACGTTATTATACATTTTTTCAATTGAATTGATACAAATCTATACATATAATTTGTGTATGTATATATATAGTTTGAATTCGTGAGGAAATTATGGGAAATATTTAGTTGACAACTGTATGATTAGATAGAAAAGGAGGCAAATATTTTATTGCTTTAAAATATATTTGTTTGAAAATATATTTGGATAAAATCTTTAAATGATATTTTACATGAGAAATATACCGATATTTTTTATAATATTAAATGATATTTTTGAATATTATGTCATGGAAAGTGGATTTTGTTTTGATTATGGGTGACATATTAATATTTGTTTGTAACTAGAGTTGTGCCATAATAAGTTTACATTTAGGGCGTGTTTGGTTCGTTTTTAGGCAATGGGAAAGGTAAGTAATGGTACTAGTGAGTAACGGAATGGATAACACCATTATATTTGATGGTGCTTGGTTTATAATCTAAAATGAAACTATGAGGAATGAAATGGATATTACCGTTATAAAATGAAGTAGTGGGATAATTTGATTAACTAGTTTCACTACCCCAATTTGTAGGGGAATGAGGTATTTACCCATTAGTGGACAATGATTAATTACTTTATAACAAACCAACTCCATCGATCATTTTCATTTTCATTCATTATCTCCTAATACCCTCAACCAAGCATACCCTTAGTTATGATATGATAGCAAACTTTAGGAATTTGTGTTCACTTCATGATGTAGAAGAGTTTTGCAAACTTGTGGGAGTAATAAACATAGTTGGAAACGTACTTTTTAACACTCTAGACATGTTACTTTATCAAACACAAAAAGATGATTATAACAAGAAATCACTTTAGTGATAATTAGACCTGGCAAAGTTGACCCGCCAATCTGATTATGGGTCAATATGGATATTTTTTTTTTGCCTAATGGGTCAATTTGGACTGAAGATGTTTATCATGCGGGTCTTAATGGGCTAATGGAAAAAGGAAATAACTAGATGCGGGTCATAATGGGTCGGCCTGGATTGTATGATTGTGGAAAAAAAAACACGGTAGAAAATAAAAGTCGGTAGTCTTTTTGCATGTTCACCACATGTCATCAATTATAGTTAAAAGATAATTTCATAGTTAAATAAGTGATATAAATAATCATTATTTACTTTATATAATTTGATAAATAATATAATTATTATTATTATTATTATTATTATTATTATTATTCTTATTAATTTTAGTATTTTTAGATAGCGTATTTTAAGAAAATTGACAACACTATGGTTACAAGTTTTGCGAACTTTCAGTTATTTGTTAAAGAGATTAGATTAATTTTAAGTTGTAATGAATTTTAAGTGACTTGAATACCTTATTATTATGAGTTTTAACGAGCGTTTGAAATATCGATTTATGTATATATGAAAGTATTTAGAAGAAAATTCAAATGTTTTTGTTACAAATATATTTTTACAACCGCTCGTTTGCTAAAATTATAATTTGGTAAAGAAATTAAAAAGGACCCGTTTTGACCCGCATCCGTTTGGTATATTTTTAAAGTGACCCATTTGGACCCGCATCCGTTTTGACCCGCACCCATTTTGACCCGTGACCCAATCCAACCCAACCCGTCCATTTTGCCAGGTATAGTGATAATTATTCCCCTAACGAAGCTTTAGATCCTAATGCAAAGATTCTTTATAGGTATCTACACGGCACCTCTATCAATTCAGATCTAAGTACTAGCTCTTTTAAATAACCCAAACTCTAAAGCAAACCAAACCTTTGTTCCTTTGACTCGTTGACACAAAACCTTTGAATGTATATGTGAGTCTAGTTTTTTTTAAGGATTCATACGAACAAGAAAAATGAAGAAAAAGAAAAGTCAGAGTGATTATTTGGGATATCGTAAATTCATTTATTTAAAACGATAAAATACTTTTTCCTTCTTATTAAGTGTTGGTTTTAATATTTATCCGAGTACATAGAACAACTATCCATGAATTTGGCAAGTTGCCCAATGATCCATGTCACAGTCAACAACATTACTTTAGCAATGTCATCTTCACCATTGCTACCACTCAAACACAAGATCCTCAAGCATATCAACCTCCGTTGATGGCATTTTATCGAATTCATCCTCCCTAAGTAGCAAATAGCGACAAGGTGACATATGATATGGTCCACTTCAACAAGAACCAGTAGACTATACAAATAGCATAGCGGGGTAACGGCTATCAAAACTCTAAAATTAAATTGTTGATTGTACGGGCTTTTTCCTGTTATGTATGGGCCTCACACTCATCTTCTACCGATGATTCACCAACCCAACGCAACCCAACCCAACCCTTTTCAAAATATAAAAAGCCTAAGAACAAACTTCAACTTTTAAATCCAAACCAATATGCACCAAACAAAAATAGTGCTTCAAAATAGTAGATAAAAAAACCCCAAATAAATCAAATCAAATTGATGTTTCTAATATTCATCAATCACCATAAAACCGTTCAAATCTAAAAATCATGTGACCGAAAATAAAGAAAGAAAAGAACTTTACAATTGCATTTTATGGTTAACTTGCAGCAGCGAAATCTGTCATGTTTTTGTACTAAATTCTTCGTCTAGCTAGATGGCGATTAATGTTTAATAAGGGTAACCAAAGTTTGGTTGATATCCATACGCCATTTGTTGTTGTTGTTGCTGATGTGGTGCCATCCCTACTCCTTGACCGACGTAGAAATGACTAGCTGGCGCTTGTGATGGTAGTGGTGGTGCACCATTTCCTACTCCTTGGTCGCTATAGAAATGACTAGTTGGTGCTTGCGATGGTAGTGGTGGTGCACCTTTTCCTACTCCTTGCTCGCTATAGAAATGACTAGTTGGTGCTTGCGATGGTAGTGGTGGTGCACCTTTTCCTACTCCTTGCTCGCTATAGAAATGACCAGTTGGTGCTTGTGGTGGTAGTGCGCCTTTTCCTACTCCTTGCCCAACATAGAAATTACTTGGTTGTGTTGGTAGTGATGCAGGTAGTTGTGCTCCTTTTCCTACTCCTTGATCGCTATAGAAATGACCAGTTGGCGCTTGCGCTGGTAGTGGTGGTGCGCCTTTTCCTACTTCTTGCCAGGCATAGAAATTACTTGTTTGCATTGGTGGTGATGCAGGTGTTGGCTGTGCTCCTTGGGCTACATAGACATTAGTCGGTGGTGCTGGTGTTGGCTGATCAACCATTATGGTATCAGTGGTGGTGATTGTGATATCATGAATGCTTGATCTTTTACGCTCTTTTGGAGATGATTCAATCCGGTTGAAATACTTCTGAGCATGGCTAGCAACTTGAGTTGGAGTCCTTGTCACAACCGCGTTTCTTGAAATGCTACGCCAATCGCCTTTTCCAAACTTTGCCAATCCCTTCAAGAATTTCCTGTCAACATTTCAAAAACAAAGTCCGATTAATTACAAGAATACAATAACAACATGAAATCTGTCCAATTTGTAAAAAGAACTTAACACAAAAAAAGTATACTCATATAAATGCAATATCAACATAAACTGTATAAATCAAGAATCCTCAGTTTGATTTTAAGTCGAACATTAAAAAAAATCACTAAATTAAAGTGAAATAATCTAATTTTTCAGAAACCATAATTAAATAATAAAAATAAATAAAAAAATCTAAATACATTGAATCAAAAGATCTTTAAAGGTATGCTACTATTTCAAGAAAAAACAACATTGAAAATGAAAAAAAGTCAACAATTGTAACTTTTTCAATACCCATTCATTTTATATAAACAAATTAATACCCATATAACCAAAAAATAAATAAATAAATAATAAAAGGGTTTTTCTAACTTTTTAAATATTAAAAGTACAATCAAAGGTATCAAAAGTTAAGAAATCAATTAAAAAAAATGATACTTTTTGATACTTTTAATTGTAAAAAAATGATGTTAATATGTGACCATAGGACACAAGTTAGAAAAACCCATAATAAAATACCTATGTTCATCATTAGTCCAAGGAGTCCCTTTCTTCCTGGGCTTCTCTCTAACCTCCGGAGGCCCACCAAAAGATATCTGACTCGTTCTAAACTCATTCTTCCGATTCCCAACCAACTCAGTCTCCTCCTCAACCTCATTATAATCATCAACGTAATTCGGTATCTCGTTGTCAACACGACCAGCTGCGATATCATCTAAATCATACACCAACTTCTCATAATGAACTCTAATCTCCTCCGCCGTCTTGCCGGGAACATATGAAGCTATCTGCTCCCACCGGTCGGCGGCGTTCTCCGGGACCACCGTCAACGCAGATTCAAACACCTTATCATCTTGTCTTGTCCATGTTGACTGGTTTCTCAACATTTTCTTTTTCAATTGATACTAATCTATAGATATAATTTGTGTATCTATATATAGGTTTGAATTGGTGAACAAAATATGCGAATTTTCTGGTTTTTGAAAAGAGTTTGACAACCTGTATGACTCTTGTATTTATAGAAAAAAAAGGAGGCAAATATTTTATTGTTTTAAATATATATTTTTTTTAAAGTTGGATAAAATCTTTTTTAGAAAATTAATGATTACGTTGCTTATTTTCGGGTTTTATTAAATAATTAATAGGTCACGTTTGTTATTCTTGAAAAATTTAATATTTTTTATAAGTTTTAAATGATTTCTTTTTTGAATATTACGTCATGGAAAGTTGATTTTGTTTTAAGTTTAATGACTTGATTCTATATTAAAAGGAATAAATACTTGTTCATAAATAGAGTTGTGACATATTAAGTTTATATTTAGTTATGATATAATAGTATAAATACGTAAATGGATGAGGTATCATGTTTTAGTTACATGAGATTACCAGAAGAGTAGGACTAGTATTTGTTTATAAGAATTTTGCAAATCATAGTTCACAAAGTTATTAATAAAAAAAATTAGACTCGTATAACAGAGTTGTATATAAAAATAGTTATTTATAAATTTCAAAGACAATTATTAAAGAGAAAAATGATTATTATTAATATATAGTATAACTAGCTTATTGAACTCGCGTAATACGCAAATAGCTATATCAAAAACAATATAATGTTAAATAAAAAACATAATCTATATAGAAATATTAATAGAATTATTTATCGTCTAGACAAAATGATTATTTTAGCAAATATTACGATGTTTCGTTTATACGTAAATGACTTTATCTTAAAATTTATGTATTTGTTTCTTAGATGTTTCGTTTATACTTAAATGCCTTTATCTCCAAATTTATGTCATTTGTTTCTAAGATGTTTCGTTTATATATAAACGACTTTATTTCATTTGTTTTTAAGAAATATATGTGCAGTTAAAGATTAAATTATTATTTATTACTCAAAATATAATAGACTATTGACGATTCTTATAATGAAATTCATAAATATTGTAGGCCTCTTTTTTTATTATATGTTAAGATAAAATTAAGATTGAGATTATACGCATCTAAGTTTTTAAACATACTACTGCCTAATTTATTTATTTTTATGCTTAATTAGTTTTTTTTGAACGTTCGGTTTGTTCGGTTTGGTCAGAGCCTGTTCAACCCTTAATACGGGCAGGATGCCATCACGGTGGTTCACAGGGAAAACCCCCACCATTTGGGGTAAAACCTGTGCCCCCTTGGGTTTGAACCTGGGTTCCAACCTTCATCGGGAGACTGGGATGTCACTAGTAGTTGCCGGGGTTCGAACACAGAACCTCCCAAATAGGAGGTATGTGTCTTACCAACCAAGCAAGGCTACAAGGACTTTATGCTTAATTAGTGTACCATGTGTTAGAAATAGAATAAATTAATAACATTATCCACATTGAAAAACTAGATGATGAGTAGGCGGCTGGCAGTTTTGAGGAATCCGAGTTGGAATATTTGGTAGATGACGTGTAGGTTATTGAGAGCAAAATGCTAGAGTGACATCTGCTGTTTAAAGTGGGAAGTCGGTCACCGTCACTAATGACACGACATATCATTTTTGTAGGCTAGTTAGTTTGTTTACGGGTTTACATAGGAGATCTTGGTGACAGTAACCCACATGCTGTCACTCTATCTATACCAAAAATATATAAATCAAAATTAATAAGAGATGATTTTGCGGATTTAATACTATTTATTTAATGTATTTTTATTTAGGAAGTTATTACGTATATTTATAAATTTTATATATCAATAAAAACCATCAATAAAGTACAAATCAAATTATACATGCACTAAACACTTAAACAAAAGTTTGTTATTAGAAAAACCTCTAAGAATAACAAATTTAGAAAGTAGGATTCACATAATCCTAGATGTGTTAGAATGCCCACGAGATGGGTTTGGATAACCGTCAAAAGCTCTAAATCTAAGATCATTTTTATTAAAAACATAACATATGTAAATTCAACATTAAATATTTTAAATTTTTTAGTTTTGATAACTAGAGTCTTTATAAGTTATGGTTATATAACAAAGAAAATTCTTTAAAATTGTAATCCGTAAAAATAGAAGATAACTATTTAAATAAATCGACAAATTTTAGTGTTGTATAATTAATTAATGGATCTCTAACTTTTTAACTACAGTCGACATAACTGTTGTTATGAAAAAATATAAAACGTAAAAAAACGAGAAGAAAGGAAAAAGTAAAGTTATATTTAATATTTTAATTTAATAATCATAAGGGATTTAATTTTTTTAAGTGAAATAAGAGTAAGCCGACATTGGCATACGCTGAGGTGGCGTTCCATACCGCAGACACATGTATGCACGTGTTAAAATAGTCCAACTTTTGAGTCTTGGTCAAACTGGATAAGATGTAATTCCACAATCAAGTGATTCTATGAATCTAATGACTGTTAACCTTCGAACTATTTTGTCTTTTGGTTGCCATGGTCCCATTAGATTCACACTTTTTAGTGTGATCGGGGTTATAATATCAAAATGTTTGGTATTATTGTCACGTTAGTATATAACTGAGCTAATAACATAATATTTAAAATATTTTCAGTAATAATTTAGTATTTTGGGATCCATCAATTTTTTTTATTTTATATTTTTTCTCTTTATCATATTATTTTTAATACATTATCAATAATAAAAATACATTAATATTAAAAATAAACTTTTATTAATATTAAAAATAAAAAGACAATACAATAATACTTAGATATAAAAGACGTTTACAATAATTAAAAACAAACTACTTATTTCGACCTAAACCTAAATGTTACGTTCGGCCGCAAATTCGGCGCGTATTTCGGCCTTAATTCTCTCGACTTCGGCCCGATCCTCCGGTTCCATATCATGTGTAGACATACAGAGAAATTCCATTTTTCGTAAACTGCGTTTGTCTTGGATCTCCATTGTTTTAGCGATCCTAAGCTCGCGAAGTTATTTGACAACACCGTCGTTAAACTCGTCACGCTTTGAAGATACATCATAGGACGAGGAGGATTGTGTGACTGTTTTTGTGGTTGTTGGAATAATTGTATTTATGGTTGTTGGAATGATTGTGTTTGTGAAGATTGTTGTTGTTGCCATTGCCAAAACTGAAATTGTTGCCATTCGTTCATGGCTTGTTGATGTGGGTGGAGGTTGAATGTTGGTGTTTCCAGAGAGTAGTGAAGTGAAGTCACGGGGTTGTGTTTGGAAATTTGCGAAACCCGGGGAGGAAGGCGAGTTGGAATCGAATGACGAATAATCGTTGCGTTACGACATTTTTTTGGTGTTTTTTTGAATTCCAAATAAGATAATTCGGTGTATCTTTTGTAGTTAAGGTTGGATATTTAATTTTTTTTTTTTTTTTTTTAATTAAGTTTACCGTTAGAAAAGATTTTTTTTTAACACGCGGTACGTACGTAACGCCGAGTCCACGGTGACGTTATGGAAGAGTTTAACGCGGAAGATAACACCACCGTTGCGTACCCTCTTATTGAAAACATTTAAAATTGGTTCAATTTTAAGTCTTTAATGATTATATTAAACGTTCATAAGAACCGTAAAATAAGATCATTATCGAATGAAACCATTATAAACACATATTTTCTATATTTGTTTTAGTTAATAAATTATATTTTAGTCAATTTACATCGTCCATAAATTACCAATACTATATGTTGAAGACAAAAGGAGGTTAGTAAACTATACAACACATAGATCCATTCAAATAACTTATCCTTAAAACGAAATCAAATTTTGTGTTTGAGGTAATAATTGCTATAAACATTTATAGTTTTATACTGTAATGTAAATGAATTGAAAGGCATTTACAAAGATTATGCATGAGTAATAGTATATTAATAAATTGTAAATATTTGTTTTATAGAATAAAAAATTGTTTTAGAACAAATCAAAATACCAAATGCTAAATAATTAATTTGTGTGTGTGTGTGTGTGTGTGAGAGAGAGAGAGAGAGAGAGAGAGAGAGAGAGAGAGAGAGAGAGAGAGAGAGAGAGAGAGAGAGAGAGAGAGAGATCAAATATATTGTGTGTTGGGCTTATTTAAAAATTTGATAACTGATTTCGGCAAAGTATAGGATTTGTTATATGGCCCATATTGTGGGTTGGGCTTTTTTATTTGTTCCAAAGCTTAATGACTAATTGGAAGTTAATGTGATTCACACATTTGGTTTATAAAAACTTGACAAACCCATTTTAATGGTTCGGGTTTCAATTGTTTTTTCCACATCCATGTTTAACTGTTTGTTAACAAGGCCGGCAAACGAATTTCGATGACGCTATGCGGTAATCGAATAAGAGATCTATAAAAGCATAATTTTTTTTCTAAAACAAACATGAAAAAGTAAATTAACACTACAAAAGGTTGGAGGTTAGCCGAGGATGCTGTTTTGAGCCGATTTTACCGTGTTAAATAAGTATTGAGTCTATATTAAAAATTTTAAAACAAGTTAAAGAATAACTATTTTTGAGGTTCTTTATAATGGTATATAATTTAAAATCAAAGCTATTATAGTAAACTACTTTCAAAATCGAAGGCCCTAAACAATGGTGGCCATGTACAGTCGTACATATCACACATACTAAGATCTTCCACTATTGTTAACTTAATTAAAATCAGTGAATAATGTATACTAAATAGATAATAAAAATATAGAGTAAATTACGTCGTTAGTCCCTATGGTTGTACCAAGTTTACTAGTTTGAGGCTTTTTTTTTAAATAATTATACCAAACATCCCCAACATCGTCATTTCATAACACCGGTGGTCCTCAACATTTTTATTAAATAACACCGGTGGTCACTGAGCCAACTGAATTGACTAAAATACCCTTATCTTCAAATTTGTTTGTATTATATTTATATTTATATTATTTAAATGAATAAGAAAAGAAAAATAAATTAATAAAACACATTCCAACCTCCTCCTCCATCCCATACTTTCTAAAAACCTCCATACTTTCCGGCTAACCTCCATTTTCTCCGGCAAATCTCACATATCCCCGACTACCTCCTACAACCTCCTTAATTTAAATAGTAAAATCCTAAAATTATTATTATCCACATATCATTAGTAAGGTTTATTAATTTCTTTCCAAATTCAAAAACACAAATCAAAACCAAATCACCGTTTAAATATTTATCACATATAACCACCACCTCTATGAAATGTACCGGGTTATCTATGCATCCAAAATCTACAAAGAGGTCATGAAAATTGAAATGTAAATCTGAAACAAACAAAACCCAAAAACCCAAATCCAAAAACTCAAATCAAAATCCAAAATTGAAGTTACAAAACCCAAAACAAAACTTCATATAGCAGCCTTCTCAATACAACAAGATTGTTTTTCATATTGATGAAATACCATTTTAAATAATCACAGAGGAATCATGTAGCAGCCTTCTCAATTGCTTCGATGCACTCTATCACATTCGGCTTGTTTGACATTGCACATATTACGGCTTCGTGAAGTGCCTGGTTATTTTTATTGATTAAAAAATAAAATCAATAAAAAAGGGGGAATAAAAATAGTGAAATTAGTAGTTGTAATGTGTAGTACTGGTACCTCGTAGTGTAAAGCCATGGAAAGGTTTTACTACTAGATCCTTGAGCAGCGGCGAGTGATACTGAGCAGATTAACAGGCTGATTAGCCACCGGAGCCGCCACATTTTGCCGGAATATGTTAACCCCGGTGACAATTGATTCTCCATCATCATTATGTGGTTGGTGTTTTATGATTAAGTTTAGTTTTTAGATGTGTTTTTGAGTGTTTATATGGATTAGAGAAAAATAAAGATAGAAATGAAAATGGGAAAGAAGAAAAGGTACAGAGGGGGAGAAGAAAAGAGGAGAGAGATAAGGTAGTTTTTTTTTATTATTACTTTATTCCTTTTTTTAATTATTAAGAATATATTTATAAATGAAAATAATAAAATAATAAAAATAAGGGCATTTTAGTCTTTTTGTATGAAAAAGGATCAACGACGTAACGAAGTTACAACATTGAGGACGTTTGGTGTAATTATTTTTAAAAAAGCCTCAAACTAGCAAAATCAATACAACCATAGGGACTAACGGCGTAATTTACTCAAAAATATAAGAATGGAAATGATAGCTATGGGGTGTCCTTTGTGCGAAAGGTAAAATGTACTCCTAAATAAAATAATTAAAAGTATACGTATAAGACTACGCGGAGTGGAACAAAATTCGGGCATTATAACGCCGCATCATCGTCAATAACGCCCCCCACCGCTCCGGTGGGGCGTTATTAGGGCGTTATCGGAGGCGTTTTGGGCGGTGGCGTGTTTCTGCTCACGGCGTGTTGCTCTTGTTTGTTGCTGCAACGGTCATTTGACCGTTGTGGAGTGTTTAAAAAAAATGTCTATATAAACACACAACTACACACACAAATATATATACAAATACAAAAAAACACACAAAAAACACACACAAAGTTTTATAAAATGTCAAGTTCGGATGAAGATGCAATTGTAGCCGGAGCGTTTATGGTCGTTGCTAACTTTGCATCACAACAAATCCAAAGACCAATCACCACAAGAACCGCAATAGAACGTAACCGTGAAGCAGCTCAAACACTACTAATGGAATCTTACTTTTCTCCGGGTTGCACCTACACCGACGAACAATTTACCCGTCGTTTTCGAATGAGGAGGGAGCTATTTCTCAAGATATGCCACGATTTTGAAAACCATTTTGATTATTTTAGGCAAAAGTTTGATGCTAGAGGAGGGGCTGCGTTTACACCGATTCAGAAATGCACCTCCGCCATACGACAACTTGCTTTTTGCACTTGCAGTGACATATGGGACGAGTATTTAAAAATGTCCGAAAGAGTTTCACGTGAATCCCTTGCCAACTTTTGCGAAGGTATATTTTTAACCTTTATTTTTTTAATATGTTTACTTTAAATCTTATTTTTAATTAAAATTTAATAATATCTGAAATAGGTGTAGTTTCTTTAAACGGCAAGAGATATTTACGCCGTCCTAGTTGGAGTGACATACAACAGATTACTTCGGTTCATGATGAAAAACACAATTTTCCCGATATGCTAGGCAGTTTGGATTGTATGCATTGGGAGTGGGAAAATTGTCATGTGGCTTGGGCTGGTCAATACCATAGGGGTGATCACAATCACCCTTCCATTATGTTAGAGGCTACGACCTCTACTGATTTGTGGATATGGCATGCATTTTTTGGGGTTGCTGGAGCGAATAATGACATCAATGTCTTGGATCAGTCACCGCTTTTCAACAACATTGAGAATGGGACAACTCCCGATCAGTCGTTTATTGTTAACGACACAACCTACAAATACGGGTATTACCTCGTTGATGGTATTTATCCAAAATGGTCGGTGTTAATAAAGTCTTTCAGGGAAATAGACGAATTAAACGAGAAGCGTAACCATTTTAAAAAAGCCCAGGAATCTTCAAGAAAGGACATCGAACGGGCATTTGGAGTGTTGAAAAAAAGGTGGCATATAATTAAAAACCCCGCAAGAGCTTGGAGTTTAGAAAAAATTAGAAACGCGATGTACGCTACTATAATTCTTCATAACATGATTTTTGAAGACAAAGGTCTCGCGTATTGTCAAGCTTATGATGAGAATGCCACAGAACCAGAAGTCCATATTAGCTTTGAAGAGAAACAACAGAACATACGTGACATGCGTGACGAAGATACCCATCACAGTCTGGTAGCGGATTTGATCGAACATGTCTGGTATTACCCCCCCGGACGAAACAACGATGAAGAATGAAGTGTTTTTTTTTAAATTGTATTTTTTAACATCTTTTAGTTTAATCGTAATATGTTTTTTAATAAATTGTAGTGTGTTTTTTTTTTATTTTTAATAAAAATACAACTTTTTAAATTTCATTTATATAAAAAAAATAATAAAAATACAACTTTTTAAAATCACGCTCTGTTTCCTACAAATCACCTCTATCACTCCACATCATCACTCACCACTCCACTCATTTTCTATCACTCCACATCATCACACCCTCTTTCCTAAAATCACACTCTCTTTCCTACAAATCACCTCTATCACTCCACATCATCATCACCCACACAAAACCACTCCGCATAGTCTAAGGCTTTAGCTTGGACTAATGGAATCTAGTTAACGAACATAACCAACTATTCTAAGTACAATTACCCCCCTATTTAAATTACAAAATTTCCTATGGATGTGTGCAAAATATTATTTTTTAATGTTTTGGCATTTTCCATTTTAGTCCCTAGACTTTAAAGACTTAGCGGTTTCCCCCCCTCAACTTTAAAGACTTAGCGGTTTCCCCCCCTCAACTTTAAAAACTTTAACGCTTTTTCACCCTAAACTTTAAACGACTTTTAGCTTTTCCTGTCTGCACTTTATATGTTTTTGCGTTTTCCCCCCTCAGCTTTAAATAATACTTTTACGCTTTCTACCCCTCAGAATTTTTTTTGGATTCAACTAATACGAACATCTACTCAGATTAATAATAAATAACGGCATCGTTTTAGCAAATAGCTACATTTATATTTCGATAAAAAAGTAAAAAAACAAAAACTCGAGTCGTTTTATCCGGAGTAGGATAAACGACATCCTCTCCTCTTCTCGCTTCGATCAATGATTTGATCCGGACCTGATGGGATGGAAGGTCGTAAAAGTATTATTTAAAGTAAAAAAAAAAGTTACGATAAGTAAGAAATAAAAAAGACGTGGAAGCCCAACAATAATAAGCCCAAACGAAGCCCAAAAAAACCCAAAAAAACACCCTCAGCCCATACCCGGGCACGAACCATGGCCTGATCTTGCATGCGACGGAGGTTATGGGAAACACGTTGATGAAAGGGTTTTTTTGTTTATATGAACTGTAATCAAACTCGTGCGAAGCACGAGAGATTCTCTAGTTCATATCAAAATGAAACATCCACTGTTTTCTATATATTTAAAATTTTTGCTAAACATAACTCTCGAGGTTATAATATCCACACACGCATAATTATATTGTACATTAATAATAATTGTCATTTTATTTAAATAATCATGCATGTATTTATGGATAGCCGTTCATTCGTTCAACTTTTTTATACATGTCTTAATTCCTTATCCATAGTCTCACGAGTCATGATCATGGTTAGCAAACTCCGTATTTAAATTCATAATATATTATTTCTTTAAATTTTGAAACTTTTTCGAACTTAGAACCAATTTACAGATGTGGGTATGCTTTAATAAAAATTTGAAAATGGATTCCATATTCTTTTGTTACTGTAGTAAAATTTTGTAATTTTACTTAGGGTCATGTTATGGAGACCCCCCCTACCCTACATGTCATACCCTCCCTACTACCTAAACTACTCACATCCACATATTTCTTTTATTTCTTTATTTGTTTAATATTTTAGCATTAAATAACTTTTTTACTTTTTTATTTTTATGTTTCCTTTATATATAATACAAGAGTGGCATAAAATGTCACTTATCAAAGTAATAACCATTAGATGAAAATCCAACTTTAATTTGAACCATTAGATCATTTTGATTAAGTCATCATTAATAATTTTATTTTAACCCCTTTATTTTAAATAATTTAACCTTTATTTTAAATAGTAATAATTAAATAAAACTAATTAACCTTTTTATCTTAAATAATCTAACACTTGTATTTTAGGTTTTATAAACAAACACTGGCGGGTTTTTTATATTATTCAACAATATGAATAACTATCCGTTTCACACATAACATGTATTTTATAGTTACACATACAAGTTTTTAATTATTATTTTCTTGTTAATTTTTTGTTAATAAACATATAACAATAACGAAAATCTCAGAAATTTATTTATATCATTTCTGGTAAAAACGAAGGTTGCAAAACAGAAAAATCATGTTTTACCGTCCATTCGATTTTACCAAATATGTGAATAATAGAATACGGATTATACCGAATATGTGAATAATACTGTTTTTTATTATACCGAATATGTGAATAATACTGTTTTTTTCTTAATACATAATTTATTTGTTCGTTACATCATTATACTGTTTTTTATTATAACGAATATGTGAATAATAGAATACGAATGTTGCATTTTAATACACAATTTATTTTTTTGTTAAATTATGTATAATGTTTGTTATTTTACGATACATGAAAAATTAAAAAGAACGATAACAAAAAGACAAAAAAAGACAAAAAAAATAATAAAATGTCACATCTATGACACATGTGTCATAGATGTGACATAAAGTGGGCTATGGGGGGTTTGCATAACCCTTTAGGGAGGGTGGGCATAACCCATGCCTTTTACTTAATATTCTCATCTTTATCTTCTTTGTCACATCGCCATCACTATCAACGCTAGATACAAAACTTATAATAATATAGTGTGGTTAGACAAAAGATGTTAGGAAATATTTAACACTTAGTGAAAAGAGACAAAGAATTATAGAAAGATCTCAATGAAAAGTGTAATGATTGATATCGAAAATATAAGATTTTGTGATTAGAAATATAACAAAAATATATGTAAAAAGGTTTAAGATAATTACGACTTAAGCAATATAGTAACACAAAGAAATTTAGGGCAGATTTAGTTACACTTTACAAAAATAATTACCTAATTCGCGCCGGATTTCTCGCGACTTTTTTCCGTCGCGAAAGTACACATATTTTAATCAGACCAATAAAAATTCGACACGTTGTCGCGACACTATTCATTTCTCGCGTCAAGATTTATTTTCACGACGACGTGTCTGATTTTTATTGGTCTGATTTTGTTTTATGTACTTTTCGAGACGATAAAATGTCACGAAAAATTCGTCGCGAATCAGACGATTATTTTTATAAAGTGTAAATAATAGATGATTATTCTGATAATTAATTCTAAAATTTTCCCATATTATACAACTTTCTAAGCAAGAACAAAAACATATTATAAATACGAGCACCATAGGAAAAAACAATTTTTAATTGTAAGTAGGTATATTTGGCCAATGTGGAGCAAATCTCATTAAAAGACCCTTCCAAAAATGGGTTTTACTTTTGGAAAGTAATTTAAACCAACCAAATGAGTCAAACACTAAAATGTGTCATGATAATCTCCTGGTGATCCATATCACTCCAACAACCAAGAATATCCCTCAAGATTTCATTAGATTAACATAATATTTCCACTTAATAGAACACGGTTGAGTTTTCATTACATATGCATACATTTAAAAATAAAAATGGTTTAGACAAAGATAAAATATGTGAAGGTTATTGCTCTAGAGTAAAGTGTTAATTCCGGTTTGGGAATTTTTGAGTACAAATAAAATTTTATATATCTGGACTACGTCCTAAGTTGAAACAACTTTTTATTGAAACAAAGTTATGATTAGATAATGTTAAATAGAATATTTTAAGTATTGTATCAATAAAGATTACATTGTATATGTCATTTGTTTTGGTTAATAATTTTAATAGTAATGCTTGTTTAAAAAACCGAAAGCAACATATACGTCTTTTAAAAGACAAAAGTAGTCCAAAGTTTATTATAAAACTCTAAACTTCTTGCATTTTATTGGTAAAATTACATAACTAATCTTAAAAATTTCATTTTAAGAAAGGTAAAAAACAATATTTAACTTAGCTAACTGTAAATTTTTTTTACAAAAACACATAATAAATGAAAAGACGATATAAGTTACCACATATAACATCAACAAATAATAATTTAATTAAAAGAGATTAAGAGTTATAAAGTTTAAAGTTAAAGTAATAAAAAAAAATTTAAGAAAAAATATAGTTTTAGAGTATAAGTAATAATCGTTATGGATTAAAAATAGAAAATAATAATAATTATATTGGAACAAAGAAAAAAAATAAGCAAAGAATAAAAAGAGAAGAATTAATTTTTTTTTAAGTTATATCGAGGAGAGTTGATCCATTGACCTCTTTAAAAAAGGGGAAGAGTGTTCACCATCTTGATAAAACAATATTTTAAGATTAATTAATACATATATTATTAATTAAAAATGTTACTGATCACTAGAGATTACTTTATTAATTGATATATGTATATATCGTAATGTTAAAATACAATAAAAAGTTACCGGTGATATATAGGGTTTGTTTGTAGCTCGAGTTTAAAAGTATAGTTTGAGTTAGAGTTATAGTTTATAGAACTTTAGAAATTATTTTCATAAATATTAGTTTATTGATATGTGTGTCACATGGGTACCTTAAACAAAAATAACAATAAGAGAAATAGGAATGATGGATAAACATGAAAAAATGATCTTTGCTACATAATGAATCCAGATTATACGAAAGGCATAATCTTATGATTATAAAAAAAAAAAAAATACTAAATGTTATAATACGATATTTTTTTGGATATACCTCTATTTAAATAGACATGTCCAACACATAGTTTAGCCAAGTAATCGACAAGTAAAGGTGGTATCTTTACCCGTTAATTTATTATTAATTCGATTTCATTTATAGTTTTTTAAATGTAAAAAATTAACTAAAATGGTGTTTAGTTCATTTTATGAAATTACAATGGAAATGGGTTTGGAATGGGATTGGAAATGAATTATGAAACCCATCTTTGTAGGTGGGTTCGAATCTAAGGGTTTAAATACCGTATTTTGGTTCCAAATTTATTAATCAAATGACTTGAATGGATATCAATCACATTCCTTTATAATTAAAATTTAAAAGTAACACAAATAGACAGACTTATAAATATTTATATTTATAATCATAATTAATTTTAAGCGTATTTTTATATTTATAACAATTAAAATTTAAAAGTTATTTTAAAAAACTCTTTTTGGGTTTATGAGAGTTTTTATTTTCATAGGTTAATTCTAAAAAGTTTATCCACACAACGGTTATTTTTTTTTTGGTATATGAACGGTTATTTAATGCTTCACAAAATTATAAACACAAACTCTCGTAAGTTGTTAAAAATTTTCAATCAAATATACTCTCATAAAATACCAGAAAAGTGTGATAAGTGTGATAGCGTGAAGTCGTGAAAATTAAAATGTACTTTCCCTGGTTTTTGGCGTTTAAGTTTATAAGTTAAGAAGATTTAATCATTCACATGTTTCTTATTTTATCACTCGTCTTGATCTTTAATACGGATAACGTGTTTCTAAATTCTAAGTAAGATAAATTTAGAGTTTATATATGTTGCTTGTTATATGTGTGAAGTAAAATCCGATTAAATACGACACGTTAAACAATATTTCTTGATGAAGTAGGTACCTCAAAGACAAGCACAAGTAGCATTTTAAGTAAGATATGTTTAGTGAAACGTAAAAGCTTGATGTATTATGTATATGGAGTGCAAATGCCAAGTAATGTATGTGTATAGAAGTTGTTTTGTCTATATTAGTTGAGTAAATTTCAAAAAACTAATTAAAACGATATAAAAGAATAATGAAACGCGCAAGTATATATTAATGGAAGGAGCTCGAACATAATTGTTAGAAGAACAAAGTGTTAACTAATAATTTTAGAAAGCTGAAAGACTAGAACACACAAATTTAACACTTCAAAAGCATAAATGTTACATTAGTTTGCATAAAGTGAAAAAACTGTTGAATAAAACATTCGTTTTGTGTTAATTTGTACCTCTCCACTCTTATGTCAATATGAAAAGATGAATCGTATAATAATAGGGAATCTTTAGTCACTAGTATTTTCTCTGGTAGAGTTGAATAGATATGTCTGCCATTCTCAACTATGGTTATCAATCATGGCTTTGGAGACCTATGTCGGGTACACTACAATTAGTAGTCAACTAGTCATACAAGGGTCAATTGTTCATAATTTTCACTTTGGAAACATTTTTTTTTACCAAGTATTATTAATCTCAATTCTAGAAGATGTGACTAAAACGTAAGAATACGTATTAAAACTTATATTCCGTATTTATAGAAGATAAACAAATAAATGGAGACTTTTTATTCAATCTATAACAAAATGGTGCATTTAATGATTAATTAACTTCAGCTTTTAAGGTTATTGTTATCAAAACTCAATTTTCTTTTAACGATTTTATATTATAAAAATGAGTGTTGAGAATAACAAATTAACAACCTTTATTAATGTTCTTGTTAACAAGTTATTATATTCATTAGAAATATGTACATTAATTAAAAAATGATGTTGATGTTAGTCCCCCTAATTCATATTATTGTTAACTTCACCCCCTAGACCTCTTTTTCTTGTACTTAATTAATCTTTTTTTGTACTTTTATTATTTATTTATTAAACTTATATCAAATCTAATCTATTTTTATTTGTATTTTACTAAATAATTCATTTATTATTACCTTTTCAATAAATATAAAAAATTTAAAAGATGCAAAATAATAAAGAAAAAAATAAAAAGCAATTAGAATAACAAAATTTACCAACACGTAATAATGTAATCTATCGTCTTTTAAATATTTTTTAATAAAGGCTTGTTCCCAAAGAAAAAAATATAATTAGGGGGTGTAAACATCACAAGACATTAAAAAATTAAAAAATAGGGAGATTCAAAAAATGCAAGGGGTGATTATTTGTAAATGTTCAAGTAATTACATGTTTTATTGTCTAAAACACAACCTTCATGGTTGTTATCATTTTCCTATAAAAATATACTATTATTTTGGCTATTTTAAATCTGAATATCTACCACCAAGTCACTAGTCTAT
The DNA here is from genome assembly GCA_910822075.1 of Senecio squalidus. Taxonomy (NCBI): domain Eukaryota; kingdom Viridiplantae; phylum Streptophyta; class Magnoliopsida; order Asterales; family Asteraceae; genus Senecio; species Senecio squalidus. The sequence goes on along the minus strand of CAJVGC010000589.1, from coordinate 45,552,155 downwards.
GGATATGTGGAGGGTGAAAGGAACGAGTGATTTTATTAAGAAAGAAATGTTTTGAAATATCGAATTAACTATAAAGTATAGATTCAACTCGATGTCATAGCGCCACCAACACCGCGCCTCCTCCATGTCGTCGGGCATAGAGCGAGCTCCGAGGCACCGTTGGGTGGGCTCTTAGAGCATAGGGAATGGTTTCGTTGTGGGCTCGTTAACGAGCGTCTCCAACACGTTATCACTCCCCCACTCGTTGTGGGGCTCGTTGTCGGCTTCGTTGTTCCATCAACGAGCCGTTGTTGATTTTTTTCTTTATTTTTTTTTTGTTTCTCTTCCTTTCTATAATATTATTCATTTAAAATATATATCTTTAGTTTGTTTAAACTGATTTTTGTTTAATTCTTCAATTTTTCTTTTACAGGTCCTAACATGGTGGATTTGTTGAAGTTTTGAAAACTCTTCAAATGTTACATATTTGGCTTCATTTTCTATTTATTTACATTTTTATCACAAATTTTATTTATTTATATTTATATATTGTTTTTTATTTTTATTTATAAAAAAGAATTTATTTTAACCTTAATTAAAAATATTTTATTTTAAAACATATAAAAATATTATTTATTAGTTTTATATATCGGTTTTGTTTGTTTATTTTAATTAAATGTTATATTTATTCTATTTAAATGTTAATAAAATAAAATAAAATAAAAAAATTGGGGGTTTCATATCTGGCACAACTCTCGTTATCCCTCCACCAAAAAAATTCAAAACATGAATTATGAATATTGTATCAACAAAAAATTTCACAATCATCCACAACTCTAATTCCCCGTGCACTTATAGATGATCTTAAAAAATACCATAACCAATCAAAGTGTAGTGCAGGCAACCAAAAGGTAATGACTAATGCGGTACTGAATTTGGTCTTAAATCTTAATGGTGGATGGGTGGGGTATGTAGTGGTTCGTATATTGTAACCAGGTGCACCCCACAAAATCGATGAAGATGGATGATGGGACCCCTATTGGTGTTCCATGTTTCCATTTGGATGGAAATTTATGTATATATTTACCATTTTTGGAAAGACTAGTTGTATATATTTTTATTCCCTGTCATCTCGTTCTTCTATCATTGCTAATAGTGCTTCCTACGTTGATGCCATTGAGAAATATATTACATATCGGGCACCATATATATAAGCCTACTGGCTACTGCCGCGATGCATGGGGCCGGAAAAAAATTGGTTTCTAGTAACAAGTGTGTGTTATGAGATGATACATTTAAAACAAGTATATAAGCTGGATGACCAATTATTTTCCTAGAAAAGATATACGAGTTTTAAATGTTTTATATTATAAATCGATTTTTTTGCAACTTTTTGATATTTTACACGTTCTCGGAGATTCTACCTCCTGCACGATCTTCATTTTGAGCCCCAAGTTTCCACACATCATGATTCTTTAGATGCTCGTTGTGGAAATCGTTCTTAATTAGAACTTTGATGTTGGATTAAATCAGATTGGTTCATGTAGATTTAACATACCTGCAGATGATCCAGGCATGTTGTTGAATAGATTAGCCATCTATGATTCCCAAATTGAGATAATCGTATTAGGATGGGATTATTGAGAGAGAACCACTTGTAGGTGTTATGGGATAAAAGAGATTATGATGATAAAATGAGCCAACACTTCTAAGGGTTTATTATCTCTCTTTATATACACACTCAAATTAGGAGTGTGTAATATTTAGTCCCTGGTGTTTAGTAAGTGTTCATATTATAAGCTCTCATTAGTTCCGATTACCTAATGGGAAATCTATAGTGTCGGTAAGGTAAATACGTCCATCGAATATTTACTAGACACAGATTTCAGTTAGTGTCAGTCATCATATCAGTAAGGATAAATGATCAATGAGGGTCACAAATAATATGGGTCCAACATTCTCCCACTTGACCGAGTAGATCATTTATCTATGAGTATTGATAAGTCCGTACGAGATAATACTCATTTTGTTTAAAACCGAAATCATAGTTGATAAGTACAGTCGTAGAGAAGAACATCTACTCAGGACCCCCACTAGTCAAACTATGACTCAAATTCAAAACTGAATAAGCAATGATAGACCAACTAAGACAAATTTTGTTATAATAATGTCCAACACAGTTATGCGCATAAGGTGTAAATAATAGACAAACAAAATCTGAATAAGGAGGAAAATTTTCATTAATAAATAAATAATGACCAATAAGTACAACAATGCTATTAAATTAAGTCTTTTGTAAGCCCCATATTCGACACGTGTCCTACGAATATATTAGGAGGAAGACCTTTGGTCATCGGATCCGCTAGCATGTCATGTGTACTTATGTACTCAACACAAAGAACATTTTCCTCAACCCGTTCGCGTACAAACAGATACTTTGTGTCGAGATACAGCCCAGCGCCAGTCGAACTGTTACTGTTCGAGAAAGTTACAGCAGCTGAGTTATCACAGTAAAGCTTCAATGGTCTAGAAATTGAGTTGACGAGTTTGAGTCCACTGATCAGGTTCCTTAACAACATCCCATGACAGGTTGCATTATAAACGGCAACATATTCAGCCATCATAGTAGACGTCGTGGTCAGTTTCTGTTTATGACTCCGCCAAGAGATTGGTCCGCCGGCTAACATGAAAATATACCCAGAAGTAGATTTATGGTCTTCTTTGCATTTAGCAAAGTCAGAATCAGAATAACCTACTACTTCCAAGTTGTCACTTCTTCTATAAGTTAATTTGTAGTCTTTGGTCCCTTTCAGATATCGCAGAACCTTTTTGGCCGCTTTCCAGTGTGCTAATCCGGGGTTAGATAAGTAACGCCCCAGCATACCAGCGATGTAAGCGATATCCGGTCGAGTACAGACCTGAGCGTACATAATGCTCCCAACTACAGATGAGTAAGGTATCATCCTCATTTCAGCCTTCTCAGTTTCAGTGCTCGGAGTTTGATGAGGTCCAAATACGTCCCCTTTAACTACCGGAGCCACAGTGGGTGTGCAGTGCTGCATGTTATAGCGTTCTAGAATACGGTCAATATAAGCCCTTTGGGAAAGACCTAGAACACCATTACGTCTATCTCGATTTATTTCGATACCTAAAACATAAGAGGCATCACCGAGATCTTTCATGTCGAAATTATGCGAAAGCATTCGCTTCGACTCATGTAGCAAATCCAAGTTGTTACTTGCAAGTAGAATATCATCCACATACAAAACAAGGATAATAAAGTTACTCCCACTGATCTTGAGATAGGTGCATTGATCCACTTGATTCTTTAGGAAGCCATCAGATTTTACGACTTCATCAAATTTAAGGTACCATTGTCGTGATGCTTGTTTCAACCCATATATCGATTTATTTAACTTGCAGACCATGTGCTCTTTACCTTCTGGAATAAATCCTTCAGGTTGCCGCATGTATACGTCTTCTTGCAAGTCACCATTTAGGAAAGCGGTCTTGACATCCATCTGATGTAACTCTAAATCATAATGAGCTACGAGTGCCATGACGATCCTTAGGGAATCTTTACGAGAGACAGGGGAAAAGGTCTCTTGATAATCAATTCCTTCCTTTTGAGTAAAGCCTTTTGCAACCAGTCTGTAGCGTTCGACGTTTCCATTCGGGTCTAATTTGGTTTTGAACACCCATTTACATCCAATTACTTTGGATCCTTTAGTGAGTGGAACCAATACCCAAACGCCATTACGCTCCATGGATTTGAGCTCTTCAATCATGGCTTCAATCCATTTAGCGGCCTGATCACTATTCATAGCTTCTCGGTAAGAGGTTGGATCAGTAAGTTTCCCAATGTTTTCGACTTCAGCCAGATAAGTTTCGAAATCATCAAAATTAGTGTTTCTGCGAGCCCTTGATGATCTCCTGAGCTGAATTGCGGGTTCTTCATGAACAAGCGGTTCTTCGGCGTTTAGATTAGGAGGCATAGGAGGTTCAACCGGTTCATTAGGAGATCCAGGTATATCGGGAGCAGCGTTGGGTACAAGAGGAGTTATCGGAGGAATCATAATAACCGACGAGTGGTTTCCCCCCGCTTCTTGTACTTCTTGCAAATCTAAATCAGGATTTGTCGTGCTCCCACTGATTCGAGGAAAGTGGCATGTTGCGTATCTATGATGCGGGTAGAGTGAGAAGGACAGTAAAACCGATAACCTTTTGAGTTCTCGGGATAACCAATAAAGAAACATGTAAGGGTTTTAGAATCCAGTTTCTTTAAGTTAGGG
>CAJVGC010000589.1:45393334-45547784 GCA_910822075.1 Senecio squalidus | reverse complement strand
GGATGTAAGCCTAGGTTCGCACGAATTAGCCCAGATTCGTACGGATCAACAGTTACGTTCGTGCGTATGAACAAATCCGATTCGTATTAATGAACAAGTCAGGTTCGTACGAATGGGGCTTCATCCGTACGAACGAACAAATCAGGTTCGTACGAATGAGCCAATCAGATTCGTACTAATGAACAATTTAGGTTCGTACGAATAGGGCTTCATCCGTACGAACGAGCAAATTAGGTTCGTACGAATGAACCTTCATTCGCACGAACGAAGTTCGTCGAAATTAGGGTTGCTGTACAGCCGCCACCATCGCCAAAAATCCCATTTTTCACCCAAAAATTAATTCCGCCGGCCAGAAAAGTTGCATAATCAATAATAGCAATAGCCAAGCGATAAATAAACATGAACCAATGGATAATCACGAGCCATTGGCTCTGATACCACATGTTGGATTAAATCAGATTGGTTCATGTAGATTTAACATACCTGCAGATGATCCAGGCATGTTGTTGAATAGATTAGCCATCTATGATTCCCAAATTGAGATAATCGTATTAGGATGGGATTATTGAGAGAGAACCACTTGTAGGTGTTATGGGATAAAAGAGATTATGATGATAAAATGAGCCAACACTTCTAAGGGTTTATTATCTCTCTTTATATACACACTCAAATTAGGAGTGTGTAATATTTAGTCCCTGGTGTTTAGTAAGTGTTCATATTATAAGCTCTCATTAGTTCCGATTACCTAATGGGAAATCTATAGTGTCGGTAAGGTAAATACGTCCATCGAATATTTACTAGACACAGATTTCAGTTAGTGTCAGTCATCATATCAGTAAGGATAAATGATCAATGAGGGTCACAAATAATATGGGTCCAACATTTGATTCTAGCCTTCATTACATAATTATAAACATTACAAGTTACAAGTTATTATGTAACAGTAAAAATGTATCTTTATATTAAAACATACTTAAATGTTTTATTTGACAATTGACATAAACTAGGATATTCACTTGTGAAAATTTTAGCGTCATATAATTAATACTAGTTTATATTCTGTATTATTAGTATTATAGGCAACCTCAATATAAAAAATATTGATGATGTATAATACTTACAATAACAAATTACATATAGTATTTATTTTTTAGTGGTCGTGGGATATATATTTTACAGATAACTTTTTATACATTTACTACTCGATCATATTTATAAGCTCATATAAGACATGAATCAACTAACATATTAAACTATCAGAAGACTTTTAGCTCAACGGTATGATCAATTAACATAAAGATCATGGATTCAAAAGTAACATTTTTTGAAAAATATTAAAAAGTAAACATAGCAACATAAAAACACTAAGTAATTGTGTATCATAAAGATATTATTATTCTACACAACTTTTACTATCAACAAACATTAATTATACTTGAACCTTCACTTTTACCCGACATCCATTCTTACACATGATCTGAAATCTTAAACTTATAAGAAAAAGTATTAATTTAGGGAAAAAAAAGTTTGATTATAAAATTAAAATTAATATTAGAACTTATACATTAAAGGATGTATTATTGATTTTAATTTAATAAATCAAGTATTTCAATTCATTCATAAGGTAATTGATTGCATTGTGACAGCCAAAACTTTTATTTTATTTGTATAGATATTCTATCTGTTTGTCTAAAACACTTATAACAGTATTAATTGAAGGACATATTATTGATTTTAGTTTTATACATGGCGAAATATGATATAATGAAAATCTAGACAATATAATTAGGAACTATTTGTCATGTTGCTCTTATAAAGAGACAATTTCAAGTTGGGTTATTTTAAATTTTGTCTTCCACTAGTTGGTGCTTTAGAAAGGAACTAAACTATTTATTTGTAATTATCATGTGTAATATATTTTAGAAACATTTTTATTGTAACTTTTGATGTAAAACAAACTGATTTAATTTTTTTTGGCAAGATGTTAAAATTTGTACAAAACATATTGTATTATGTTATCGCTAGAGATAAAAAGTACATCATAAATCACGAAAAATGAAAATGGAAATAGAAAAACAACAATTCTTGAAGCCAAACTTATAACTATATGAAAAAAGAAAATATTAGATACATGTGACAATCATAGTTTCCTTGTGACGGATTCGTGACTCTCTCCTTCTATTGTGTTCGGGATGTTTGGTCGTTTATATCTCAGTCACAAGATATAAAAACATAATTTCGATGCTCGTATACTATAACAAGACTTAACAAATCGTGTTTTCACTTAATTAAAAAAATTGGGACATAATACAAAGAAACTATGTAACTCGATAAACGAGGGAAGAAGCTGTGTTTTGTGGGTGTATGTAACATCCCAAAATTTATTTAAAAACTCATTATGCATGAAATAAGTTTGGAGTTTGGGGCCATTTATGTTAAAGTCACATAGTTAAGGGTTAATTTTTATATATATGTAAATGAATATATGTGTTCTTCTATAAGCAAATGTAGAATTTTTAGGTAGCAATGTGTGTGTGTGTAGAGAGAGAGAGAGAGAGAGAGAGAGAGAGAGAGAGAGAGAGAGAGAGAGAGAGAGAGAGAGAGAGAGAGAGAGAGAGAGAGAGAGAGAGAGAGTTCTAACCGAAAATCAAACATAGGAAGATCGTTGGTGGATAATTTTCTAAACCAAAAAGCACTATTGTGTTCGTGGGAGTGCGAGGTTTAGTTTGGTGTAAATCGAGATTGGTTTCGCGATGGTTCAGTTTGTGTCGTATCAAAACCCGAATCGAAAACTTAAGGTATAAATTATATTTTGAGTAATTTATGGTTTTACTAGTTTAATGGAGTTGATTAGTTTAAGTTTTACCTAGTTTCGTAAAGTTTGTAAAACCTACAAGTTTGAGTGTTGGTTGGGTTGGAGAAGAAAGTGTGTTTGTAACATCCTAGTTTCGGATAAAGAATATTTTATAGATATATGTTATGTTTTAGTCTTTAATAGAAATTAGAAATGGAGAAGGACTAAATTGGTTAACTTTGGTTAGAAAGGATTTAAATTGCTAACTATAATGGTTAAGTAAGTAACTTAGTAAGGTTTTGAAAGATGAAGGACTAGAGTTGTATATATGGAAAATTGGTTAAGAGGTGGATGATAGGTGTCTTCTCCACAGATTGTTGTAAATATGTGTGTGTAGGTCGGTTTGGAGAAGATTTCAAAGAAGAAGAAGATATCAAATTGAAGCTATTTTATAGTGTATTACATCAATTAAAGTGAAGATTAAGGGTTTAAGAACCCTAGTTTTGGTTCTGATGGAAAAAAAATGAGGTATGATTATATCTTTTAAGTTGTTTGATGAAATTGAGTTTGTATTAGGTGTTATAACATCATTTAGATGTTTAATTTGAAGATAGAAATGTTTAATTTAGATATTTGATTATTTTGGGAATAATCATAAAAGTTGAAGAATTGTTAGAATTAAGCTTTGTTTATATGTTATTTTATGATTAATAATATATATAAAGGTTTAGAAGATTGAAAGATTTATTTATATGAAATTTTGTAAGATTTCATGTTTTAGCTAAAATGGGTGAAAAGATGAATTGTTATGTAGAAATGTTTATTATTGTGAGAATGATTTAGAATGAAAGAATTAATGTTAAGAATGATTATTATTATGTTTATGATAGAAAAGATAAGTTAAATGTACTTGAATATGTATTTGGGTGAAATGGTGTTAAGTATGTTATGTTAGTTGCCAAACGGGTCATGTGACCCGTGAAGAAGTGGCAAATGGGTAAGAAATGGTTAAAAGGAAGAAAACATTACTTGCAATGTGTTGTTTGTGTTTGATGTAAGGTGTTTAAAGAGTTAAAATGCTTATTTGTGCATTAGAGAGTTAAACGGGTCAAAAGACCCAAGGAGTTGCAAGTTGGGTAGAATTTGCCAAAAGTGTTAGAAAGAGTTAGAAATAGTTAGAAAGAGTTGTAATGAGGTTAATACATATGTTTATATGTATGTAAGATATATTGAAAGAAAGATTTGTGTTTGGTTGTAAAAACGCAGATTTGGAGAAGAAGAATAAAAGGAAGGAGCTTTATATGTTGTAGCTTAATCGGACTTCGAGGTGAGTATACGAAGCTTATTTAATATATGTTGAATGTTTATATTTGTATGTAAATATATTGGAGAGTTGATTTATATACTAGTTATATATATGGTTGAGTTGTTAGCGGAAATAAGAACTAGAAGTGCCGTAAACTAACGTGCAAGAGCAGGAAAATATCAAAACGAAAAATCAGCCATTCACTGGCCTAGATGCGCCGCACCCGGGTCTTGGTGCGCCGCATCTGGCACTCAGTGAGTGTGTTTGATTTTCAGAAATGTTTAGATGCGGAGCAGTTGTTTTAGATGCGGAGCAGTTAGTGCTTAGATCAGTTTTTAGTGATTTCTAAAGTAGTTTAAGTTTAGGAATGATGTCCTAAACCATTATTAAGTTAGAGATGAGTAGAAATAACATTTATATGTAGAGAAGAAGTAGAATCAATTTCACATACCGCGAGGGTATGTATACGACTTTGATAGTCGGAAAGAATTAAGAACCAACTCTATATAGTTGGAAGAAGAGAAAGATGAGACTTTAATTAGTCTTGGAATATCTTGTAAGCAATAATAAAGTATATATTGTTTGAGCATATAACGAGAATTAAACCATAGAAGCTTTGTTATGTTTGTTAGTTATATTATGGTGGTTAATTAAGTTATAGTAGTTGTTTATGTTATGGTAGTTGTTCATGTTATGTTATTTATTATGTGTATGAAGTATGTTCTAAATTGTTATAGTGAAAAGAATGGTTAGATACGACATTTAGTTGTCGGGAAAGAGAACAAGTGTTAGATACGACATTTAGTTGTCGGGAAAGAGAAGAAGTGATAGTTACGACATTTAGTTGTCGGGAAAGAGAAGAAGCGTTAGATACGACAATGTGATTGTCGGGAAGAGAAAAGAAGTAATTGTATAGAAAGAAAGAATAGATTTTTAAAGTAGTCGTGTTAGATGTGATTAACATAATCGTAAGGTATACTCACTAGCTTAACGCTAATATATTATGTCAATTGTATGTTTTGTAGGTAATCGAGTTTTATGGCAAGGCAAGCTAAAGAAGAAGGGAAGGGGACCGTATTGTAGAGATTAAATGTTTAAAAATGTTTTTGTAAGAGCTTCCGCTCCAAATTATAAAATGAGATGTTAATGGACATTTGTCGTTGACTAAAGAGATGAAATAAGTAAACCTTAGAATATATTAATTACATGTTTTGTAAAAAAAAAAAATATAGAGTGTATTTGGTTCCGGGTGTTACAGTGTTACGCTGAGTTTTTGAATCTGCAGTCTCCGACCGGCGGTTGCGGTTGTCCAATCCGCGGGGGGAAGGTGTTACGCAACATTCTTGTGTTCGTTAAATGTGTTGTGCAAGTTGTTACGTTAGGGTTGTTACGCTAGTGTTGTGTTGGTTTTAAGTGTTGCGCAGCAGTGTTACACAAGTTTTCGTTGAGTGTTACGCAAGTTTTGATGTTATTGCGATGGTTACGTAACAGAGACCCAACCGACGGTTGAGTTGTTCCATCCGGCGGTTGGATTTGGGCAGCCCGCGGTTGGTGCTTCTTAACCGGTGGTTGAGAGGTCTCTAGGGGATTTTTGTTAATTATCGTTAAGCTAGTAAGTAGCCCAGTGCAAAGTGGGTCGGACCGGACCGAACCGGGTCGGACCGGGACCGGCCCGAGACCGTTAAAGTCCAAAATTCCAGACCGAAAACCGGACCGGTTGGAACCGGGCCGGGTATGAACCGATTCGGGTCGGGTATAACCGTCGGGCGGACCGTTTTTTTTTTTTTTTTTCTTCTCTTTTTCCTTATGTTGATTGATGTTGCTCCTTTATAATTTAGTTGACATGTAATATACAACGAAATAATTCTTACTGCTGCTTTATAATTTGGTCGTCTTAATTTAAATAATAAGGGTTCTGGACAAGTTAGTGTTCGTTTGAGTAGCTAAGAACAACTTCAAATTGCTTTGGTTGCCTTAGTTCCACTTGTGAGTAAGCTACTGGGTTATTATAGGCCTGGGGATTCAGCATATTAACGACATAGTTGCTGCTTGTTTTCTTTTTATGTTTATCATTTTCTTCTTTGATTTTTCTTATCGATATAGAGATGTTCTGGTTAGAGTTGGGACTAAGTTTAGTTATTGTATTATAAGCATAATGAGTACGTGTAAAGGTCTTAATTTAGTTCAGTGGTGTCAGGATTTCTTTTTTGTAGTATGCAATGTTTGGCTTACAAATTTCAATATTAAATTGCAGATACGTAGCTTTTCTCTTTTGTGGTATTACATTACATTTTGTTCCTAAAGCTTTCTGGCATGATAATCATAGACAAATTTCAATAACTTTCACAACATCTGATTGTGCTGGAGTGGTAAGATCTCATCTTGAGACCTGGACATCATGGGTTCGACTCTTGCCATCTTCATTTACAACTTTTTGAGTATATTTAAAAAAAAGAAAAAAAAACATAGTTTATCGGGTAGACCCGGTTTTACCCGGATATGGACCGGACCGACCCGATACCCGAAATTACCTTAAAACCATACCCGAAAACCGGACCGAAATCTGTTATGCGGGCCGGTCCGGGCCGGTTTTCCGGGTTAAAAACGGGCCGGCCCGTTTCTGCACAGGCCTACTAGTAAGCGTCTATCGCTGTGAGATGTTACGGCCTTATTAACGGGTATTTTATGATCAGGTTGATCGTCTTCGTATCGCTAGGGCGATTGCTTGAACCGAGCTTTAAGGTGAGTACAATACTATTATTAAGAACCGAGCATTAAGACAAAAGTTGTTTTAAAGTATGAGGTAACATTTTAAGAGATGTAAAAACGTTTTGAATGATGTAAAGATGTTTTAGAAAGAAGAAAAGTCATTTGATCGATTTAAGATGAACCATTTTAACTGGATAACATTATCGTACTTTGATCGAGTAGTTGTAGCTACTCGATTCTTACTTGTGTATATGTGACGAGATACACTTTTATTATTGATTGTTATTGTTGTACATTGTAATGACGTACATAATTGTCTTTGGATTTATAGATTTCTTATAGCCTTTACTTATTATTATGTATGTTATGCATTATATGTCACTTGACATAGTTTTGCATAAGAGCCCTGAGTGCGGATAATATGTAGATGCTCGAATATAGGCTGACCTAGTTTAACTGACTAGGTGGAAAAGTGCTAGCCATATAAAGAAGGTTGCGGGGAATTCTAGACCTCCCTTGCAACAGGCGGTATTGAGATGTAATCTCAGACTGGAATGATGTATGACCATAAGATGAGTGTCAGTCGGATATATCACGTGGGAGTGGGGAAGTGCATGAGATGACACACCGTAGATCCCTCCTTAACGATAACGGAGCATATGCAATGTCGGAGTAGTGAAAGCCTACATTTCAGGTTATTATATAGATTGAGGGTCGCGCCCCAATGCTTATAATAACATACAAAAATGTGCGAGTAGCGAACGAGATTGTAGTCCCATGGGGCAAGAGATGAACCCTGTTTTAGAAGGATGACTATTGGGCATAAAAGGGACCTAAGTTGTGATAGATGACGTATGAACATGAGATGGATCCTAGACGTAAGGTATAGACGATAGTGCGAAATTTGATTATGAAATGAGAATCATTTACGTGTGCACTTATTTATTGATTTGTAACATATCCGTATGCGATGGGTGGGAGTATGTTTTGGGACTATGAAGTTGAATATTTTACGAAATGTTTTATAGTCTTTACTGAATTATTTTCTCGCTAGCTTTGCTGATACTCTTTTCAAATGTGTCTTTTGCTCGTAGGGTGCTAGACGCTAGTCTGTGAGGCGGGACTACTTGTGGCTAGACGTTGTCCCTATTTGTATAGTTTTGTTGTATGTTTTTGGCAAGCTTTTAGATATTGTAACTAAGTAACGTATGGTTTGTATAAAAGACGTTATGAACTGCTAAATTATGTTTTATGAAATGATATCTAAAATAACATATTATTTTTTTATTTTTTCTTTTTGATTCCAGATAAATATATATAATATAACAAATTTATATTTTGAAATTCGTGTTTAGTGTTCAAAAGCTCTACTTTTGTGATATAATAGAGTTGAAATAAATTAAAAAAAAATAGTGATAATGTATTTGTTGTTAAATTAGTTGTTAAGACTTTGTTTAAACAAAACAAAGAAATTTAGCCTACGATTTAAATAAAAGAATAAAATATATTGGTACATTTATACATATTTAATCCTTATTTCTTATTTTATATATAAAAATAAATAAAAATGATATGAGTTATCACCAGACTTCGTTATTGATTAGTCTCACAATTAACATGAGAAATATAAAAATCACATCTGTTATTGATTAGTCTCACAATTAACATGAGAAATATAAAAATCACATCTTTAGTGATAGTTAATTTATACACAAATTAACTTCATCCAAATACATATTATTCATACTACATATAAAGTATTTTAATCATTATTGAAATTTAAGTAGGAAAATTATAATATTACCCATAACTTATCATTTAAACATATTTATATCTGTTAACTCATTTAATAAATTTAATTAATTGTCCACCAATATTTCCTTAATAATTATTAATTTTTCAAAAACTATCTATACTACATATAAAACATTTGGATCATGTAGAAAAATTACAAAATTATCCCTAATTTATAATTTAAATATCTTTGTCTTTGTTAACTCATTTAATATAATTAATTAATTGCCCACCAATATTTCCTTAATAATTATTAATTTTTCAAAAACTACATTAATTCAAATTACAATTTAAATTTAAAAACATATCAGTCATTGTTAATATCTATAAATCTATTTTCATAAATTTTTATTAGTCATTTGCTACGTATATTCAATCGCATATCTAAAATGATATAATAAATTTTATCAAACATTAAAAAAAATCCCAACAATATCACAAGGATTTCCTGCTTGTTTTTGTTTAAAAACAGAATATTTTTAGTAAACGGTGATTTACTTTTATTTCAAACATATCTCAAATATTAAATGTTTGATGTAATGATATTTACAAATATTACTATTGATAAGTCATTGTGGTTGGTGTAATAATTATGACTTGAATACAAGTGTAATTACTCATTAGTGGTAGATTATCGTTATCAACTTTATTATAAAGTCCTTGTAGCCTTGCTTGGTTGGTAAGACACAGACCTCCTATTTGGGAGGTTCTGTGTTCGAACCCCGGCAACTACTAGTGACATCCCAGTCTCCCGATGAAGGTTGGAACCCAGGTTCAAACCCAAGGGGGCACAAGTTTTACCCCAAATGGTGGGGGTGGGGGTTTTCCCTGTGAACCACCGTGATGGCATCCTGCCCGTATTAAGGGTTGAACAGGCTCTGACCAAACCGAACGTTCAAAAAAAAAACTTTATTATAAAGGTAAAACATTTTTATAAAAATAACTCAATAATTTTGATTTTGACGATCTTTGAGGTTGTCAACATTACATGCTTTTTTTTGTTATAGATTCCTGAATTTTCAAAAACTTAAAATTTTGAGGGACCAAAATAGAACTTCCCCGCCGTTTGTTTTACCTTTCCTTGTCCCTTGTTCTTTTCTGAACTTAAACCTGTGAGGTGTCCTTACAATAACATTTCATTTTCTTCTACAATATATATACATACAGCCCATATATCTATATATAGATACAGACTTACAGAGAAGAAAACGAAAATGAAAATTGACAGCCATGGTTCTTCTTTCTCAAGCTTCAAATCATACATCAATGCACTCCGCGACACACCTCGCCGGCTCGCTCGTCGTGCCGGTTCAGTTTCCACCACCTTTGACGAAACTAGCCGTGTTCAATTCCTGTACGGCGGCAAAATGAGGAAAACTCTCCGGTGGTACGATCTCATCTGTTTCGGCGTCGGAGGTATGGTCGGCGCCGGAGTTTTTGTTACTACTGGTACCGCTAGTCATGACAAAGCTGGTCCGTCGGTTATACTATCTTACGCCATTGCCGGATTTTGCGCCTTGCTTTCCGCTTTCTGTTACACCGAATTCGCCGTTCACATGCCGGTTGCTGGCGGTGCATTTAGTTATATCCGTGTTACTTTTGGTATGTTTTAGTATCTTACAAATTTTACGATTTGATCGCATTTTTTGTGTGATTGTGTTATCGTGATTTGGTAGGTGAATTTATGGCGTTTTTAACCGGAGCGAATTTGATTATGGATTATGTGTTTTCTAATGCCGCGGTTGCTAGAAGCTTAACCACGTATCTTGGTACTTCTATAGGCGTTTCAGCTGAATCCAAATGGAGAATTACCATCTCGGCTTTACCTAAAGGATTTAACGAAATCGATTTCATCGCGGTTTTCGTTATCTTAATACTCACTCTCATCATCTGTTACAGGTTTCTATTTCTTCGTTTTAATTACTAGTTTTTGTAATTACATATTTTAAAACGGAAAACGTAATTTTTTAACTTATGGAGTATTAAACGATATTGGTACTTATTTTAAACGCACTTTTAAAATATGCATATGCAGTACAAGAGAGAGTTCATTGCTGAACATGCTCCTAACAGCACTCCACATTCTATTCATAATATTCGTAATCGTAATCGGATTCTGGAAAGGTGATTCAAATAATTTCACCAAACCATCCGACCCGACCCGTCCTAGTGGGTTCTTCCCATTCGGAGCTCCAGGAGTATTCAATGGTGCTACTTTGGTTTACTTAAGTTACATCGGATACGACGCCGTTTCGACTCTCGCAGAAGAGGTCGAAAATCCAGTTACTGATATCCCAATCGGAGTTACTGGTTCAGTTATCCTAGTTACCATTCTTTACTGTTTGATGGCCACTTCAATGTCCATGTTGCTTCCTTATGATCTGGTTAGTATTTACTTTTGTAATAAATTGTTAATTAAACGTACGACTAAATTATGTATATTTTTATTTTTTAAAAATAGTATACAAAATTGGTGTTATCAAAACTTATATTATTAATGATCTCATTAGTTAAACACATATAAATTTATTTTCTTAGAAATGCATATAAAAGTGTCACACAAATTCTTCATATTTTTTATTTATATAATTTTTAGACCGACAACCTCTAAATTAACGGATAAACTCATAACTAAAAACTTTTTGATACAACACTTGTTTTTGCTTGTGGTTGATCATATACATTCATATCTTTACCACCGCTTGTTTGCATGTCACACGTATTAAAGCATTTTGTGTAAAAAAAAGTACAATATTTGTCATTTTGTTTGTTGAGCTGGTTGTTATGGTTGCAAGACAACTAAGCATATATAAGTAAAATATTAATGTTAAAATTATGTTTTTATTTGGTTTTTAGAAAAATACAAAATTTCATTTTGGCTGGAGTAAAGAGTACGCATCTTTTTTTACTTTTTTTTTTGTTAGTTTCCAATGTTAATAAAGTTTTTTAAATAATGTACTAATTACTTTTTGAGTATGGGGTTTTCGTAATATTATAATGGTAATATAAATTTAATTAATAACAAATTAAATGGTGCGTTATATAGTAATGAATGGAGCAATGAATGTAGGTTTTCATTTATGTAAATATTTATATTGAAATTAAAAGTTAAGAACAAAAGTAGGATTCTTGACTTTTGTTTTATATTAAAAGTTTTTGTTTTGTAAAGGTGTTTGTCTACACAAATCATTTAGTAAAGTGTTTGGTTTTTAAAAATACTTTTTTTAATTTCAACTAACTAAAAGGTGATGTAGATTTTTATGTATCAAGTTGTCATAATTTTATCATGACATATGGAAAATAAATTTTTATTTCCTAGTAGTTTTAACATTTTAAAACCGGGTCGTGTTGACATCATTTTTTCCCGTATATTTTAGAGGTTTTTTTTTTTTGTTTGGGTAAGGATATTTTAGAGTTTTCGATAGTAAAGTGTATTATATTTGTCAAAATTGTATGATATTGTATATATTTTTCCACATAATATGATATGAGAATACTTAAACGAAAAGTTCACACTTTTGATGGGCGGAACAAGTTTAATACTAATACTATAGTATATGAAAGACAGAAAATAATGCTCACAACTAACTGCTAGATGCAGAAAATATGACTTCTCTGTGATGCTTAAAGGTTTAGTTTGCAAAGCACAATGGTTTTATTTAATGAATGTGTTTTGTTATACAGATAAACCCGGAAGCACCGTTTTCAGGGGGGTTTATAGGGAAACATAATGGATGGAACTGGGTGTCCAATGTGATTGGTGTGGGCGCAAGCTTTGGTATACTAACATCATTGTTGGTGGCAATGCTAGGACAAGCTCGATACCTATGTGTCATTGGGCGGTCCAACATCGTACCTGTTTGGTTTGCAAAGGTCCACCCCAAAACATCAACACCCGTCAACGCCTCTGCTTTTCTTGGTAAGTTTATTTCACAAATTCAAAAAAATTAACCCTCGAGACTTTCTTTTCGGATAAACATGAAAATTTGTTTTTATTTTAGGTTATTATAATCAGTAATGGTAAAGTGATTGTGTATAAACATCTCAAAGTAGTTGAAAAGGAAAGCTGATCTTTACGGATCTAAGCATTTGAAAACTTTTTACCAATCGAAACATGTTTCAAAGTGGTGTTTTCATGTGTGCAATATGTGAGTCCTTTTCGCACGAAAATCTTATCTTATTCATGTATCGGAAGACCAATCTGCAGCCTGATGTGGGTCTTATGTTTTTTTATAAATTTACTAATGGGATTTATGATTAAATAGTATCTAAGTGGTATAACCAGATTTCCTTTAATTTGAAGTTGACTTTGAGCGTAACTTGAATTCTATTGCGTTTTTTAAAACTCGTATTGGCGAAAAGGGTCCATTACAAACAAATATGAATTGATGCTTGAAACAATCAACTTATCTATGACATAGTTTTAACAATGAACTTTTACTTTTAGGTATTTTTACTGCGGCAATTGCCCTCTTCACAGAGTTGGATGTCCTTCTCAACCTTGTCTCAATCGGGACATTATTTGTCTTTTTTATGGTCGCCAATGCGGTCATATACAGGCGATATGTCTCGGTTGAAACCACAAGCCCGTGGCCAACAATATCCTTCCTGTTGTGCTTTTCGTGCACTTCAGTCATATTTACTTTACTATGGTGGTTGTTGCCAAATGGAAAGCCTAAGATCTTTGTGCTCGGGGCTTGCTCCATGATTGCCATTGCATTAGTGGTTTTGTTTAATTACGCAGTTCCTCAAGCAAGAAAACCCGACTTTTGGGGAGTCCCATTGATGCCATGGATACCATCGGTCTCAATCTTTCTTAACATATTCTTGTTAGGAAATCTTGATGGACCTTCTTATGCACGGTTTGCCTTCTTTTCGGCTCTTGCAGTAGTTGTATATCTTGTTTACAGTGTTCATGCTAGCTTTGATGCCGAGGAAATTCTAAGCCGAGAGAATCTTGACATCGACAAGGAATCTATTGATCTTGAGGACCTCACTCCCAAAGTGCGAAAATAACCAACTCTTTTTCGCTTAAGTTTAGTTTTTTTGTTCTTTTGATAGACATGAACGGTAAATATATGGTATCCACCAATGATGGTAGTAAAATTATCATTTAATGAAGTCACAATGATAATATGTTTTGATGAAAAGATAAACGAGTTGAAGAAAGAAGAAGATGAGACTCGTTATCGTGTGATTCATATCATATTATCATGTCATGTTATTTATTGAAAGGATAGGGGGTCCGATAGAATCGAGTTAAAATGGTGGATTTCGGCAAGTTGTATAATGGATGGTATGTTGTGGTACAATCGTATGCTTCAACTTTGGTTCTTTTGCTAAAGCAAATGAACGACAAATGTAGGTATTGGTCGTGTCAAACATTGACAGAAATACAAGTGCCTTTTTGTGTGGTTTATGTTGTGTTGGAAAGCTTTTTGAGACTGTTAGAAGTTTTAGGGTTCAACTTATACATGACACAAATATATTGTTTTGAAACGTTGCTGACAGCCTTCAAGCCCCACCCCTTATGGTTGGCTATTGCTAAAAGCATCCGTAATGTTACAAACTTTAGCATTGGCACGTCAGCTTTTTATTAACCACAACTTTTTATAAATTTAGTCGTTTACTCCTGTAAAAAATTATAAACTTCATATTTTGTTCCCATTTTAATATAATATGAATAAAGAAAATTAATACTTCTCTCTCCTTGGTTCATACACATGAACTTTTATTTTTTCTATGGACTTTCATTATATAAACTTCTTAAAATAATACATTAATTTTCTATAAACTTCACTTATTCTTCCACGTAAAGGCATATACCTTCTTCATAAACCTCATTACAGATGTTCTAAGCAACGACCCGTTTAGGAGAGTTTCATCCATATTGAAAGTGACTATATTCACAAAAGTCTTTCACTTCGGATATAACACATATCTATTTTTAGACATTATAAATTTTCTAAACATTGTTTTTTTTATACATAATAAAGTAGTTAAACGACAAATTATTATAGGCTTCAAATTGGTTATGTTATTTCTGTATTATAAGTTTGTAAACTGTTATCCTTTGTCTACTTTTTTTTTTTTTTTTTTTTTATTATTAATAAGTTTGTGGATACCTGTGATTAAATAAACTTTTTCTTTAACCAATCTATAAGAAATGCAATATTCATTTTCAAACTTACGAATCACGGTCAACAAAATAAGCAACAAATAAGTAAGTCGTGTTCAAGTGGAGAAAGATCAGGGTCGTCTTTGAGGAGGGGCGAGATGGGCACGCCCATGATCTTCAAATTTGTAGGGCCTCCAAATTTTATGTAAATATCATATTTATATGCATTCATATAATAAAATTAAGTTTAATTGCTTCAAACATATATTAAAGAGTTGTACTTTATATGTATCGAGCAACAAAAACAACCATAACGATACCCAATTTTGTAGGAGATGAGATGTACACAATCTTACCTCTACGATTTTGGAGAGTGGTTAACTTAAATGCACAATGCGAATTTTGAATTGTACACTATATTAGTGAATGATTTTATATATATATATACATAAAGAGGTTATATATATATATATATAGAGAGAGAGAGATTGATTATAGCTATAAATAGGTTTATTGGAAGATGTCTCTTAGCCTATAACCCGAGACCTCCCACAAATAGGCAGCATGTTATAACCACCTGGACAAACCCTAGTGGTCAAATAGTTATAAATTCTAACTAGAGAAGCTTTAAATTGAGTCTCCGAATTCGTAGGACCATAACAAATTATATCACACTTGGGTTATAAATCAATTGGACCAACACAATGATATCAATTGAAAGTCATATTAACTATAAGTACTTGATTAAAGAGTATTTATGGAAAAGGGCTAGGAGGATGACGCGTTTCACGTAATATGTACTTATTATATTATCGAAATGAACCATTTGTATTAGGGCTGACATTTACAAATACTAAAGGTGTTCACTATTTGATTAAATCCAAATTGTTTATTTTGATAATTTGAATTCGATTATATGATTCGGATATTTAGTTTTTTTGGATCCTATTGGACATAAACCAAATTAATTGTTTGAATTTTAGATTAATTTTTGATTATACATAAGAACCGAATTATTCAAAAGAAATCAAATAATAATTAACTATTGATCCATTTTTTAATATGTATACTTTTAAACCTTTAATATTTTCATTCACAATTTACATATATCTCATTTTAATATTCTATTTGCTTAAAAATAATTGAATTCTTGATCTTAAACACCAATTATCAATTTTTATTCCTCCTTACCCCTCACTTCTTTACACAACAGTCTTAGAAAAATTTATGTTAGAGAAATCAAATGGTTAAATCAAATCGAATGCCAAATAGTTTGATAAATCATTACTTTCTCATATCATAAACTTTCGCATTAATTTGAAGGCATGTGTATGGGTAAAATTGAAAAACCGAATAGTAAAAACATATCCAACCACATTGTAATTCGGTTTGGAATTTTTGGTAGTTTTAATGGGTTAGATCCATATTTTAGGAATCAAAATCCAATTGGATCCATCAATTTGGATCGGATTAAAGTGATTTATCCATTTAAACACCCCTAAAAGTTACTATCGGAAACGCTATATATGGATAGCGTTTCTCACATAATATCTACTTACATTAGTTCCTTATTTTATAATTTGATATACTATGTCCCAGACCTCTAAAAACTCAGAGACTGTCCTGAGAAAGATGAGATAACCATGATCCTTTTGTACCTTCAATTGTGTTCTACAACGATTTGTATTGCTTTATTGGCGTGATCTTTAAGTGATGTAACTTTCGATGCCCGACAAGATTAAAACTGGCTTTCAATCATCGAATAAAATAGTTTTTATTTTTAATGGGTATTATATATGATTTTTCATATGTGTCGTTTACAAATGCTTCATTATGTCACCACATGTAATATTTAGGATGAGTCAACTTCCATTACTCGCACCCATTTGGTAAGTAGACATGTCACTTGCTTCCTTCTATAAATAATCTTATACTATGTGAATAACGAGTCGTGGTCTCTTTTTCATCATGTTAACATGTAATTAAAAAGTTATCGAGTTTGTTGGATAATGTGACCCGTGTAATCATGTAACATAGCATGCAATCATATGATAAGACGTGACAAAAAAAAATTGCAAAGTCGAATTTGGATCATCATTCCTAGTAACAAAAGTTAAAAAATATGATTAATGAAAAGTTGAGTCAGTATAAATAGTTGTTAAGAAATAAATAGGGTTTTGTTTGCCCAAACGAATCTAATAGCTTGCTACTCGAAGTCGGAGACTACATGACTCATCTATATACCTTTTCTCGTGCACGTTTCCTAGTAAAATGACATGATGTCTTGGTTTGCCGATGCACGACTAGATTACAGACCCGAAAACGGGCTGGTCATCAACATCGTCATGGATATCAAGTCTCAACAACCAGTGAAAGAGTCCAAAATCAACCTCGGCACCGAAATCATTGGCCCGGTACCATTGTTTCTTTAAAGGTGAAAATGACAAGAATGTAAACTATAGGGAGTGAAGTTATCATTTCCTAAAAATAAAGGCTGAAAAAGACAACATTGCCCCCACCTTCTAAGTATAAATGTCGTAATTTAGGGTTTTCTCCACGGCAGCGATTTTAGTGAGAAAGAAGACTGTGCGCCGCCGCTTCTCGCCGGAACAACCACTTCAGGTAAGCATTTCTCCGCCGTCTTTTCATTTTAGGGTTTTTAAACAAACGCCGTTAGTTTTATATCTGTTTTATCATACATTGATTTGAATTGTGTTATAATAATATAGTTAATTCCGTTATTGAAGCTACGAATTGTTTGTTAGATAATGTGTAGGAATACAGTTATTGTTTGATCTACTTTTAAATGTACAATTTAACTACTTAATTCTTGTATGTAATAGTCATTTTAATTTCACTTTGTTTATATGATTTGGTTTGCATTCGTATGTATCTATCAGAAGTAATGAATAAGTTTTGATTTGAGACTTTTGGTGTAGTTGATTAATTGTAGTTTGGAGTAAACCAGTTTACGAAGCTTGAGAATGGGACGTGTTCGAACTAAGACGGTTAAGAAATCCTCCAGGGTAGTGATCGAGCGGTACTATGGGAAGATGACTCTAGACTTCCACACCAACAAGAATATTTTGGAGGAAGTTGCTATCATTCCATCCAAACGTTTGAGGAACAAGATTGCTGGTTTTTCTACTCATCTCATGAAGCGAATCCAGAGAGGACCCGTCAGAGGTATCTCGTTGAAGCTGCAAGAGGAAGAAAGGGAGCGCCGTATGGACTTTGTGCCTGATGAGTCTGCACTCAGGACCGATCTCATTGAGGTTGACAAGGAGACCATCGAAATGCTTTCTGCTCTTGGCATGGCTGATCTTCCTGGAGTTGTTAAGGCGTCTGTGGAACCGCAGGCTTTGCCATCTGTTCCTGCTTTTGGCAGGGGCGCTGCTGGTGGTTTTGCAAAGAGAAATTAGAATTCAGCTTAACAGGATATTTTTGTTACAGAATGATTTTAGTTATGCACTGTTTTGTTTTGATTAAAGATTCATGTTTTTGAGACCGTAATCAAGACTTTGTTGAACGGTATGTGGGCTCTCTGAAGCTTATGAGATTGGATTTTGGATAGTTAGAATGTGCTTGCTGTTTTATGCCTTTTCGTCTTGATCAAATAGCAACATAAAGTCTTTCGCTCCAATGTTTATTTTGATTCTAGTTGCCTCATGTATGAGGTTCAATCCTTGTAGACTGTCTTTAGAGCTATCGTCTATGTGTTGATATTCTTCGGTTACAATGTTAAATTATACAAAACTTGAAATTTTGTACGTGACGATATCATATAACACAGCACTATAAAAGTTTTCAAAGATACTCTGTTACTAAAATCAACCTGAAATTTTTAGTGGTAAATTTAGCAACATATACTTGAGATTGCTGCTTCAATTTAAGTAAGAAATTACTTAACAATGAAATATAGGTGTTGCAATGCACCGATGTTATTATTCTATTGAATAGCTGTTACCGATGAAAAACATACAACTGAAATGAAATTAGATCTTGATGAAAAACCTAAGAAGCTGTACAATCAAAAACAATTTAGTGATTTACAAAAGACAGTACTAGAAACATGCTTAATTTCTATTCGAAAGAAAATGGAGGGAATTGTTTTTAAAAATGTGGTAATGGGAATTTTAAGGGTCAATGAACATTAAACCGTTGTATTGGAAGTCGTTAAGCACCTCCAGCCATAACACTGAAACGCTCGGTGTTATGACCACGCCAGCTTTAACACCACCCATAACATAACACCATAAATATCCTCCAGCCATAATACCGAATTCTGGGACACACTAGTTTTTTTACTTTTCATTTTTTTCTTTTTACTCATATTATTTTTAATACATTATTAATAATAAAAATACATTAATAATAAAAATAAACTTAGATTAACATTAAAAATAAAAAAAAACTATTCAATAATACTTAAAAATAAGAGACAACATTAAAGACTATAAGGTTCAGTTGAGGCTTAGAAAGACTGGGGATCAGTGTAAAAGAGTTGGAAGAGATAGAGTTTCAGATTGAGGAAGCAATTGAGTGGCTTGATGAAAATCCTAAACAAGTGGAGCTTGACGATTTATGCAAACGTACCAAGTTAAATGAATGACTTAAACAGTTAAATGAAAGAAATTCAACGTATTCTACCTAAACTATTTAAACCGTAAGAAATCCAAAGTATTCTACTAAAAAAAAAAAAAGAACCAAAAGTAATTAATTTGACACATAAAGTTATAAATATGACATACCATATAACAGCGTCTCCGTTTGTTGGTATGCTTATTAGAAAAATAAAAAACTATGATTTGTTTATTTTTTTATTATGTGATTGGGTATTTGGATCTAACTTTTTGAATGAAAGTGCTTGTTTGGAAACAAATTATAATTTAGACAGTAAAAACTGATAAGGAAATTTAAGAATGTAATTAGTTAGTTAGAAATTAAATAAATTAATTTTTAATAAAAATGTTGTTGACTTAGGTTGATAGTCTTTTAATAAATTGTAATTTGTCATAAAAATAGTTAGAATTTTGATTTAAATATTTGGTGACGAACTATTTTAAGGGTGTATGTAATATGAGATCCTTAAACTTTCGTTTGGATTCCCCTTAGTTTTGGGTAAAGAAGAAGATTTTATTGGATAGAGTATGCTTTAAATGTTACAATTGTAATGAAACGATGAAACGGTCATGGGAATCCTAAAGGCCAATGTATAATTTTTCATTGTATTGGAAGTTGATAAGTCTCACAATTAAGAAGCACTAATGCAACATTTATTTATAAATTATGATGGCATGAGCAAAGGTTTTGCATACTACTCTGGACTATACTTTCTGTATCCCTTCAAGAATGTCAACAAGAGGAAAAGTTTCAGCCATTGGTATCGATCTCGGAACCACTTATTCTTGTGTCGCTGTATGGCAGCACAACCGTGTTGAGATCATTGCAAATGATCAAGGAAACCGTACCACCCCTTCGTATGTCGCCTTTAACGATACTGAACGTTTAGTTGGTGATGCTGCCAAGAACCAGGCTGCCTATAACCCCACCAACACCATCTTCGGTTAGTCACTTTTTCTTTCATTTGTTTGTTTTGTAGATATTACCATCATTTTCGGTATTGCATAATACAGATGTTAAGCGGTTGATTGGAAGAAGAGCAAGTGACGAAAGTGTCCAGGAAGACATGAAGTTATGGCCATTCAAAGTCGAGGCTGGAAGCGATGACAAGCCAAAAATTGAAGTCACTTACAAGTGTGAAAAGAAGGAATTTACTGCTGAAGAAATATCTTCCATGATTATAGCTAAGATGAAGGGGGTCGCTGAGTCATTTATTGGATCGACTATTGAAAAGGCGGTGATAACAGTTCCGGCTTATTTCAATGATTCTCAACGACAGTCAACAAAGGATGCTGCAAAGGTTGCTGGACTGGAGGTTCTGCGCATGATTAATGAACCTACAGCAGCTGCAATTGCTTATGCTCTTGATAATAGAGCTTGTGTCGATGGAAAGATGAATGTATTTGTTTTTGATTTAGGTGGTGGTACTTTTGATGTCTCCCTTCTCACGATTGACGAAAAGGGAGTCATTGAGGTTAAAGCTATTGGTGGTGACACTCATTTGGGAGGTGAGGACTTTGATAATAGAATGGTAAATTATTTTGTTAAAGAATTTAAGAGAAAACATAAAGAAGACATTAGTAAGAACCTGAAAGCGTTGGGTAGGTTGAGGGTTCATTGTGAGAAAGCAAAGAGGATTATTTCAACAGCTATTCAGACGTCAATCAACATTGATTGCTTGTATAATGGTATTGATTTTTCAGCGAAGTTTACTCGGGCCAAGTTTGAGGAGGTCAATATGGATTTGTTTGAGAAGTGTATGGAGACTGTCAAAACTTGTTTAGAGGATGTGAATATGAGTAAAGATAGTATTGATGAAGTGGTTCTTGTTGGTGGATCTACCAGAATTCCGAAGGTACAACAATTGCTTCAGGAGTTTTTCAATGGAAAATTACTTTGCCAACGGATCAATCCTGATGAGTCTGTTGCGTATGGTGCTGGGATTTTAGCTGCAAATTTAATTGGCATGGGTGATGAAGCTGTGCAGGGTCTTAAGCTAATTGATGTAACGCCTTTGTCACTTGGTATAGATTGTCGTGGCGATGTTATGAATGTTTTAATTCCGAGGAATTCACCTATACCAACCAAGAAGGAACAAGTGTTCGTTACAGCTTCTGACAATCAAACTGTTGCGAATATTATAGTGTATCAAGGCGAGAGATCCAAAAGTACGGAAAACTATTTATTGGGAAACCTTAGGCTGTCTGGCCTTCCATCTGCTCCACGGGGAGTTGTTAAAATCAATGTATGCTATGAGATAGATGTCAATGGGATCCTAAACGTCTCTGCCAGAGAAATAACTACTGGCAGAAACGAATCGATCAAGATAACTAACAACGGTAGTCTTTCAAAAATGGAGATTGAGAAGATGATTGAAGATGCTGAACGGTATAAGTTTGAGGATGAAGCACACATGATGAAGGCAAAGGCTCGTGGTGCTTTAGAAACCTATGCTACTCAATTAAGAACACATGTTAAGGATTACAAGGTACGATTGAGGCTTAGAAAGAGGGGGCTTAGTGTGTATGACTTGGAAGACGTAGATCATCAGATCAACGAGGCAATTGAGTGGCTAGATGAAAACCCTGATGCTGAAACTGATACGTTAAGGGACAAGAAAGCGGAGCTTCGTAGTCTATGCACCAAGTTCAACATTGGATTGAAAATCAATGGTCGGTATAAGTGACTATATTATTTTGGTATCTGGTTGTATTTCATATATAAACTTCTATGAAGTGTTATTTTGTTGATGATACCATCTTTTAATTGATAAACTTATATCCGGAAATAAAATCGGAAATGCACTAGCAGCTCCATGAAACAATTGGTACTTTGCTGCGTTTTTTTGTTTTAATAGCTCGGTTGAGAGAAACTTTCAATAAGTAATATATAGCAACATATACCCGGACCTGGGAGCTAACATTTTCATTTAGTTACATTTATTTATATTCAATTGCCAAAAAAAAATAAATGTGAAATATAAATACATAAATAAAAAGGAAGCTTTATGTCAACATATAAGTGGTAAAACGTCAAAATTCAATATAATGATAACCAAGTTTTATGGGTTTGTTTTAATGTAAAAATAAAGTTGATTACATATAATAAAAAATTCATTAAAATATGAAAACCTTGCTTTCTAAGCATACTGAGAAAGAATTAGCAGAGTCCTCTCCTCGCCTATTGATAGATAGCACTCGATCAATAACATGAAACAGATGTTAAGCGGTTGATTGGAAGAAGAGCAAGTGACGAAAGTGTCCAGGAAGACATGAAACTGTGGCCTATCAAAGTCGTGGCTGGAAGTGATGACAAGCCAAAAGTTGTAGTCAGATACAAGGGTGAAGAAATATCTTCCATGGTTTTGGCTAAGATGAAAGGGGTGACTGAGACGTTTCTTGGATCCATTGTTGAAAAGGCGGTGATCACTGTCCCTGCTTATTTCAATGATTGTCAAAGGCATTCCACAAAGGATGCAGCAAAGGTTGCTGGACTTCAGGTTCTACGCATAATTAATGAACCTACAACAGCTGCAATTGCTTATGCTTTTGATAATAGAGCTGATATTAATGGCAATATAACTATTCTAGTTTTTGATTTGTGTGGTGGGACTTTTGATGTTTCTTTTCTCACCATTTATGCAACGGGAGAGGTCGAGGTTAAAGCTCCGGCTGGTGACACACATTTAGGAGGTGAGGATTTCGATAACAGAATGGTGAATCATTTTGTCCTAGATTTTAAGAGGAAACACAATGAGGACATTAGTAAGAACCTGAAAGCTTTGGGTAGGCTGAGGGTTCATTGCGAGAGAGCAAAGAGGATTATTTCAAATGCTATTTAAACTTCAATCGACATTGAATACTTGTTTAATGGAACTGATTTTTCCGCAAAGTTTACCCGGGCTAAGTTTGAGGTGTTGGATTAAATCAGATTGATTCATGTTATTTAACATACCTGCAGATGATCCAGGCATGTTGTTGAATAGATTAGCCATCTATGATTCCCAAATTGAGATGATCGTGTTAGGATGGAGAATTTAGAGAGAAAACACTATGTGTGTGTTTTAGGATGAAAGAGATGAAAGGTAAAATGACCAACCCTTATTTGAGTCTATTACCTCCCCTTATATACACACTCAAATTAGGAGTGTATATTATTTAGTCATCGTGGTGTTTAATAAGTGTTTATATTTAAGCTCTCATAGTTCCGATCACCTAATGGGAAATCTATAGTGTCGGTAAGGTAAATACGTCCATCGAATATTTACTAGACACAGATTTCAGTTAGTGTCAGTCATCATATCAGTAAGGACAAATGATCAATGAGGGTCACAAATAATATGGGTCCAACATTCTCCCACTTGACCGAGTAGATCATTTATCTATGAGTATTGATAAGTCCGTACGAGATAATACTCATTTTGTTTAAAACCGAAATCATAGTTGATAAGTACAGTCGTAGAGAAGAACATCTACTCAGGACCCCCACTAGTCAAACTATGACTCAAATTCAAAACTGAATAAGCAATGATAGACCAACTAAGACAAATTTTGTTATAATAATGTCCAACACAGTTATGCGCATAAGGTGTAAATAATAGACAAACAAAATCTGAATAAGGAGGAAAATTTTCATTAATAAATAATAATGACCAATAAGTACAACAATGCTATTAAATTAAGTCTTTTGTAAGCCCCATATTCGACACGTGTCCTACGAATATATTAGGAGGAAGACCTTTGGTCATCGGATCCGCTAGCATGTCATGTGTACTTATGTACTCAACACAAAGAACATTTTCCTCAACCCGTTCGCGTACAAACAGATACTTTGTGTCGAGATACAGCCCAGCGCCAGTCGAACTGTTACTGTTCGAGAAAGTTACAGCAGCTGAGTTATCACAGTAAAGCTTCAATGGTCTAGAAATTGAGTTGACGAGTTTGAGTCCACTGATCAGGTTCCTTAACAACATCCCATGACAGGTTGCATTATAAACGGCAACATATTCAGCCATCATAGTGGACGTTGTGGTCAGTTTCTGTTTATGACTCCGCCAAGAGATTGGTCCGCCAGCTAACATGAAAATATACCCAGAAGTAGATTTATGGTCTTCTTTGCATTTAGCAAAGTCAGAGTCAGAATAACCTACTACTTCCAAGTTGTCACTTCTTCTATAAGTTAATTTGTAGTCTTTGGTCCCTTTCAGATATCGCAGAACCTTTTTAGCCGCTTTCCAGTGTGCTAATCCGGGGTTAGATAAGTAACGCCCTAGCATACCAGCGATGTAAGCGATATCTGGTCGAGTACAGACCTGAGCGTACATAATGCTCCCAACTACAGATGAGTAAGGTATCATCCTCATTTCAGCCTTCTCAGTTTCAGTGCTCGGAGTTTGATGAGGTCCAAATACGTCCCCTTTAACTACCGGAGCCACAGTGGGTGTGCAGTGCTGCATGTTATAGCGTTCTAGAATACGGTCAATATAAGCCCTTTGGGAAAGACCTAGAACACCATTACGTCTATCTCGATTTATTTCGATACCCAAAACATAAGAGGCATCACCGAGATCTTTCATGTCGAAATTATGCGAAAGCATTCGCTTCGACTCATGTAGCAGATCCAAGTTGTTACTTGCAAGTAGGATGTCATCCACATACAAAACAAGGATAATGAAGTTACTCCCACTGATCTTGAGATAGGTGCATTGATCCACTTGATTCTTTAGGAAGCCATCAGATTTTACGACTTCATCAAATTTAAGGTACCATTGTCGTGATGCTTGTTTCAACCCATATATCGATTTGTTTAACTTGCAGACCATGTGCTCTTTACCTTCTGGAATAAATCCTTCAGGTTGCCGCATGTATACGTCTTCTTGCAAGTCACCATTTAGGAAAGCGGTCTTGACATCCATCTGATGTAACTCTAAATCATAATGAGCTACGAGTGCCATGACGATCCTTAGGGAATCTTTACGAGAGACAGGGGAAAAGGTCTCTTGATAATCAATTCCTTCCTTTTGAGTAAAGCCTTTTGCAACCAGTCTGGCCTTATAGCGTTCGACGTTTCCATTCGGGTCTAATTTGGTTTTGAACACCCATTTACATCCAATTACTTTGGATCCTTTAGTGAGTGGAACCAATACCCAAACGCCATTACGCTCCATGGATTTGAGCTCTTCAATCATGGCTTCAATCCATTTAGCGGCCTGATCACTATTCATAGCTTCTCGGTAAGAGGTTGGATCAGTAAGTTTCCCAATGTTTTCGACTTCAGCCAGATAAGTTTCGAAATCATCAAAATTAGTGTTTCTGCGAGCCCTTGATGATCTCCTGAGCTGAATTACGGGTTCTTCAGGAACAAGCGGTTCTTCGGCGTTTAGATTAGGAGGCATAGGAGGTTCAACCGGTTCATTAGGAGATCCAGGTATATCGGGAGCAGCGTTGGGTACAAGAGGAATTATCGGAGGAATCGTAATAACCGACGAATGGTTTCCCCCCGCTTCTTGTACTTCTTGCAAATCTAAATCAGGATTTGTCGTGCTCCCACTGATCTCTGAATTTTCGAGGAAAGTGGCATGTTGCGTATCTATGATGCGGGTAGAGTGAGAAGGACAGTAAAACCGATAACCTTTTGAGTTCTCGGGATAACCAATAAAGAAACATGTAAGGGTTTTAGAATCCAGTTTCTTTAAGTTAGGGTTATAGACTTTTGCTTCGGCAGGACAGCCCCATACTTTCATATATTTTAGACTCGGTTTCCTACCTGTCCAGATCTCATAAGGAGTTTTAGGGACAGATTTTGATGGAACCCTATTGAGTATATGAACAGCTGTTTTTAAGGCCTCAGTCCAAAGAAATTTGGGTAGGTTAGTGTTGGCGAGCATACTTCTCACCATGTCCATTAAAGTTCGGTTTCTCCTTTCAGCAACACCATTTTGTTGAGGAGAACCTGGCATGGTGTATTGGTTAATTATGCCCTGTTCCTTGCAAAAATTATAGAAAGGACCAGGAGCTTGACCAATATCAGTATGTTTACCGTAATACTCACCTCCCCTATCTGATCGGACAACTTTTATCTTATGATCAAGTTGGTTTTCAACCAAAGTTTTATAATCGACAAAAGTTTGTAAGGATTCAGATTTTTCTTTAATCAGATAAAGGTGCATATAACGTGAATAATCGTCAATGAATGTAATAAATGATGTATGTCCTGTTATTGATGCGGGATAGGGGCCACTAATATCAGTATGAATTATTTCCAACAAGTTGGAACATCTGGTGGCTCCTTTCTTATTCCCTTTAGCCATTTTGCCTTTGAGGCATTGAATACATGTTTCAAAATCACTAAAATCAAGAGAGGGTAATATTCCTTCTTTTACGAGTCGTGTCATTCGATCTCGTGAGATGTGGCCGAGACGTTTATGCCACAATGTGGAGGAATTCTCTGCTTGTTTAGGTGATTTTGTCTTTGTTTTAGTTATGTCATCAGTATTAAGAGACAACAAAGACTGTGAGAAATTATGATCTAGTTCTAATTTATACAGTAATCCATCCAAAAAACCACAACCAAACAATTCATTATTAAGAGTAAAAGTGATCTTGCCACAACCATGAGTAATTACATAACCTTCAAGATCAAGTCTAGATATAGATACAAGGTTCCGAGTAATTCTCGGTACATATAAGGTATCTATTAATCTAATACACTTTCCGGTGTTCATATGTAAATTTAAGGTCCCCATGGCTTCGACATCTAAGAGATCACCATTTCCAACTCTAAGCTTTCTTTGGTCCTTTTGTAGCTTCTGGATTGTAAGGAATCCCTGTAAGGAATTGGTCACATGGACCATAGAACCAGAGTCACCCCACCATGTATTAAATGGAACATCAGTAGTAAAGGAATCAAATATTACGTAAAGAATGTTACCTTTCTTAGCTAGCCATTCCTTGAATTTAGAGCAATCTTTCTGTCTGTGCCCTTTGGAGCGACAGAATGGGCAGTTAGTATTGCTTGTCGAGGATTTAGGGCCAGAGGTAGAAGCACCATGATTTTGGACTTTATTTTCAGTCTTGTTACTGTAGTTACCTTTCCTCTTCTTGGGGTTTGAAGTGGTAGTAAGGTGAACAGCAGCTTCAGGTTGAATGTGCTTAAGACGATCTTCCTCTTGAACGCACATAGCAATCAGTTCACTTATCGACCATTTATCTTTCATTGCGTTATAATTCACTTTGAAAGTGTCGAACCGAGCAGGCAAGGAAGTCATTATGAAATGCACAAGAAAGCCATCTGAGACTTCCATTTGCAAATTCTTAAGCTTGTGAGACATGTCAACCATCTTCATTATGTGTTCACGGACACCGTTAGAACCCTCATATTTAAGAGTCAGCATCTGTAGCATTAAACTACTCGCAGTTGCCTTAGACGATCCCTTAAAGTGATCCTCAACAGATGTGAGGTAAGTTTTCACTTTGTCGTTATCAGGGATAGCTCCTCGGATGCTGGAATGAATTGAGTTCTTGACCATCATTAGGGACAGCCGATTCGCCCTTTCCCACTTATCAAAGTCCGCTTTCTGAGTCGCAGTAGATTCAGCAGTAATAGCGGCGGGTTCATCATGGCGAATAGCATAGTCCAAGTCGAGCATTCCCAGAGTTAGGTAAAGTGTATCCTTCCATGAAGTGAAATTAGCACCAGTAAGTGCCTCAATGCCGAAGTTTGGTACTGTAGTGGAGAATAAGGAGGATTTAGATTTATGATACGAGTTATAGAAGATTTTAGAGTGACAGAGTTAGCTATATAAGGCAGACTAAGTAATGTCCCTTAAAGTAATAGAACTAGAGTAATGTCTAAAATAAGTAGACCTAATAGTAATGTTCCTGAGACTAAGACCATATAAGTAATGAAGCTAGTGATAGGTAAGCCTATTAAAAAAACACCAAAATAAATAAGCTAAAGTAAGGCTCTACTTAGATGTTACATCACCTTTGGGCAGAAATAACTAATATCTAAGTAAAATTATGAGCATAAGGTTTATGCAACACTATGTTTGTCTTTTGACCTTTGGGCAACAAAATAGAACATCGTGTTTTAAGGCATAATAAGAATCCTTTCAAGCACACAAGTATATTAAATCACCTTTGGGCAGAATTAATATCCTACGTGTTTATTATGCTAAAGGAAAAATGCAATCATAGGAATCACCTTTGACCTTTGGGCAACAAAAGATGAAAACATGAATATTAGTGCATAAGTATAATAAGGTCACATATAAATAAGGTGACTAAATAAGGTGACCACTACAAATAAGGCAGGGGTCAAGGGGGCTGCGCCCCCTTGCGGGGTTAAGGGGCAGCGCCCCTTACGGGGTCAAGGGGCTGAGCCCCTTGCTGGGATTTTAAAAATAAGGCAACCATTAAGACTTTTAAAAAACGACCAAGATAAAGTTGTAAAACGTCAAAATTCAATATAATGATAACCAAGTTTTATGGGTTTGTTTTAATGTAAAAATAAAGTTGATTACATATAATAAAAAATTCATTAAAATATGAAAACCTTGCTTTCTAAGCATACTGAGAAAGAATTAGCAGAGTCCTCTCCTCGCCTATTGATAGATAGCACTC
Organism: Senecio squalidus; assembly: GCA_910822075.1. Taxonomy (NCBI): domain Eukaryota; kingdom Viridiplantae; phylum Streptophyta; class Magnoliopsida; order Asterales; family Asteraceae; genus Senecio; species Senecio squalidus. The sequence goes on along the minus strand of CAJVGC010000589.1, from coordinate 45,518,817 downwards.
GATCAATAACATGAAACAGATGTTAAGCGGTTGATTGGAAGAAGAGCAAGTGACGAAAGTGTCCAGGAAGACATGAAACTGTGGCCTATCAAAGTCGTGGCTGGAAGTGATGACAAGCCAAAAGTTGTAGTCAGATACAAGGGTGAAGAAATATCTTCCATGGTTTTGGCTAAGATGAAAGGGGTGACTGAGACGTTTCTTGGATCCATTGTTGAAAAGGCGGTGATCACTGTCCCTGCTTATTTCAATGATTGTCAAAGGCATTCCACAAAGGATGCAGCAAAGGTTGCTGGACTTCAGGTTCTACGCATAATTAATGAACCTACAGCAGCTGCAATTGCTTATGCTTTTGATAATAGAGCTGATATTAATGGCAATATAACTATTCTAGTTTTTGATTTGTGTGGTGGGACTTTTGATGTTTCTTTTCTCACCATTTATGCAACGGGAGAGGTCGAGGTTAAAGCTCCGGCTGGTGACACACATTTAGGAGGTGAGGATTTCGATAACAGAATGGTGAATCATTTTGTCCTAGATTTTAAGAGGAAACACAATGAGGACATTAGTAAGAACCTGAAAGCTTTGGGTAGGCTGAGGGTTCATTGCGAGAGAGCAAAGAGGATTATTTCAAATGCTATTTAAACTTCAATCGACATTGAATACTTGTTTAATGGAACTGATTTTTCCGCAAAGTTTACCCGGGCTAAGTTTGAGGTGTTGGATTAAATCAGATTGATTCATGTTATTTAACATACCTGCAGATGATCCAGGCATGTTGTTGAATAGATTAGCCATCTATGATTCCCAAATTGAGATGATCGTGTTAGGATGGAGAATTTAGAGAGAAAACACTATGTGTGTGTTTTAGGATGAAAGAGATGAATGGTAAAATGACCAACCCTTATTTGGGTCTATTACCTCCCCTTATATACACACTCAAATTAGGAGTGTATATTATTTAGTCATCGTGGTGTTTAATAAGTGTTTATATTTAAGCTCTCATAGTTCCGATCACCTAATGGGAAATCTATAGTGTCGGTAAGGTAAATACGTCCATCGAATATTTACTAGACACAGATTTCAGTTAGTGTCAGTCATCATATCAGTAAGGACAAATGATCAATGAGGGTCACAAATAATATGGGTCCAACATGAGGAGGTCAGTATGGACTTGTTTGAGAAGTGCATGGAGACTGTTGAAACTTGTTTGAAGGATGCGAATATAGTAAGGATAGCATTGATTTGTGGTTTTTTTTTTTTGGTGAATGTTGCAGGAGTTGTTCAATGGGAAATTACTTTGCCAGCAGATCAATCTGGACGAGGCTGTTGCTTGGGGTGCTGGAATTCTAGCTGCAAACTTAAGTGGCAATGGTGATAATACAGTGCAAGGACTAAAGCTAATTGACGTTACGCCTTTGTCACTTGGTGTGAAGACTGAGGGAAATGTAATGTCTGTGTTAATTCCAAGAAACTCACCTATTCCAACCAAGAAGATAAAAGATCTATGTACTAGTCAAGACAATCAAACTTCTACGTATATGCCGGTTTATCAAGGTGAAAGATCCACTTGTTCGGAAAACTTTTGTTTGGGAGGATTACTGTTGTCTGGCCTTCCCCGTGGGGTGTTTAAGGTAAACGTATGCTATGAGGTAGATGCTAATGGAATCCTTAATGTCTCAGCCACAGAAATAACAACCGGTAGTTACAGTGCAATCAAAATCACCAACACTACTAGTCTGTCAACAGATGAGATCAATAAGATGATTGAAGATGCTGAACGATATAAGATTGAGGATGAAGCACACTTGAAGAAGGTGAAGACACATAATGATTTAGTCAATTATGTTTGTAAGTTAAGAGCCAACATAAAAAAATATAAGGTTCGGCTGAATCTTAGAAATACGGGTCTTACTGTAAAAGACTTGGAAGACTTACAATATCAGATAGAGGGGACAATTAAGTGGCTTGATGAAAACCATGATGCTCAACTTGACGAGTTAAAGAACATCGAAGTGGAGCTTAACCGTACATGTACATGTGCCAAGTTGAACATTGCAGCGAAAAACTAAGTTTATAACTTATAAAACATAGTGTCTCTAAAACTAGTAATCAATCGATTGTGCCATTAAATCTTTTTCTGTTTTTTTCATCCACGAACTTCTATAAATGATTTTTTATTAGTTTTTTTTACGACTTAATCAGGCTTTATCGGGGTCATTTTCTTTCTTGATCAATATATAGGTCTTGCCTATAAACCGATAACATGACTGTAACTGATGTGTTTGCGTTATAACAAGGATTAATTTGCCCGGGCTTCGCCCCGTGACTTTATTGAAACTGTCGAAACAATCACATAAACATAGCTTTCATCTTTAGTAACTTTTGTTCGTTATAATAGTAAAAGAACAAAAATAATATAGATGGACATCGTGCCTTCAGTAAAACGATGTCGATATGTAGTCCAATCTAATGAAAAGTTTAGATAATAACAAAATAGTCGGATAAACATTTTATGATAACTTAGGTTTATAAGGGTTAATCTATAGCTTTTAGAAGTATATAAATAATTTGTATTTATGAGAAACTATAAGGACTAAATTGTATTTTTTTTATAACCTAAATAATGCAAGCTTCAAAGCTAGAAAGCCACATAGCACAAAATTGACACGCTTTTAGACGAATGACTAAAAGACGTTATGAACAGTAGTTTCACGAAACCAATATTTTTTTTATTTGTAAGATATATAAATACATATAGGGGTGAGCAAAAACCAGACAGAAAACCCAAAACCCGAAAAAACCGATAAAAACCGAACCATAAAACCGGATCGAAAACATAAACCGATGGTTTGGGTTTCGATTTCTGGGAAACCGAAAAAAACGGTTCGGTTTGGGTCGGAGGGTAAAACCAAACCGAAAAAAACCGAACCGAACCATTATATGTATGTAAATTTTAATATGTTCATTTTTAGTAGATATTTAAAAAAAAAAATTATTTTATTTTTTTTCTTTGTCTAAAATTCTAAATTATACTAATTAATTATACCCTAAACACACCAACTCTTGATGCTAATAGTGAAGACTCAAAGTTTTATTTTCTAAATTGTCAATCTTATACTTATCAATATGTAATCTTTGGTACCACGTAGGTCACCATACTCAACAACATATATGTTTATTTCTTCAATATATTTTTATTTTTTTGTTGCCATGTAGGCTATAGTTTACTAAGCTACATATATTATTTTTTTTTTCTCTTAATTTTGTGTTTAAAGTTTTCCGATTCATATCATTATGTTCTAGTAATATGCACAACTTCATGTTATAAGTTGTGAACTGCTCCGCCAATTATTGTGTAACATAGGCTTACATCTGAGATTCATTTCACAAGTTTTCCTTGACATAGATGTGTATGCGCATACCAAAAACCGAAATAAAAAACCAAACCGAACCGAACCGAAAAAACCGAAACCGAATGGAACCGAACCAATGTAGAAACCGAACCAAACGGTTTGGAACTTTCAGGAACCGAAATTTCGTTGGGTTCGGGTTGAGGTCGGAACCGACCCAAACCGACTCAAACCGACCCATGCTCACCCCTAAATACATAGATGTGTATGCGCATACACAAGTGACCGAATTATAACATTCACAAAATGTGGTTGTATGACTTTTTTTATTTGGTGTATGTTATATAATTAATTAATCCTTCGAAATTCATTGTTTAATTAAACGATTATTGCATTTATATAAGAATAGAATAAGCTCCTAAAAAGTCTGAATCTCAATTATAAAACGTAAAAGGTTGATCCAAAAGAACTCTACCCAAAGACATATAAAAAATATCGGTCGAAAATCTAAAAAAAATAATACTACTCCCTTCATTATCAGAAAACTATCCATATTTATATTTACATCTGTCTTAAAATTATTGTTAGTTTTTAAATATAAATGGTTAAAATATAATAAATTCTCAATTTATCTTTAAATAATTTAAAGACCGTTTTTTGTTTTTAAACATTTCTTTTATAACGGAATTAGTATTAAGTATTAGGTTATCCTTGAGTCCAGCTCACCAGCCCACCAACATAAAATCCCTAATTGGAAAAAAAAGAAACGAAACGATTCTCAAATTTAAATCCCACTTGGTGTTGGGCGGGAACCACAGAAATGTGTAAATAAAACGTCAGAGGTCTACCATCATCCACCGTTATTTTCGTCTCTGTTGGTATGTTTTTTCTTTCTTTACTTGATGATGTCACCTACATATTATCAATCAACTTGTTTCAAATGTTTAATGTTTACTGACCTAAATCAATACACAAAGTCACTTTTTTTATTATTGTATTTTTGTATATTTCAAATTCAATGATTTTTCTTTATAAAGTCTATTATCGTGTAGGCTTTTAGAGAGTGTTTGTTTGAGATTATATAATGGTTTATGGACTTATTAGTTTTCCGGGGTGTTTGTTTCGGCTTATATAATCGGCTTATGAGCTTATGTAATTTTTCATAAGCTCATAAGCCCACTTTTTTCGGCTTATGAGCTTATCAAGTTGAGCTTATGACGTTAAATAAGCCATAAGCTTAGCTTTATAAGCTCATAAGCCGGAAAAATGAGCTTATGAGCTTATGAAAAATTACATAAGCTCACAAGCCGATTTAATAAGCCGAAACAATATGTTTCATAAGCCGAGATTTTATGGCTTATGTAAACTATAGTAATAAGCCCATAAACAGTAATTAGCCCTTACATAAGCCATAAAATCATCAATAAACTCATAAGCGCTTATATAAGCTCAAACAAACACGCCGCTAAAATACGTACCGGTACTTTTCAAGAAAACTTTTATTTAGGTAGGTGTATTAATAAACCTGTTAAAGCAACAAGTGTTGGCTTCAGGGGTATCCAATATAATCTTGCTCGTTGAGTCCATTGCATGTAGATCCTCCTATCCTATGACTGGCTTAATGAATGACTTAATTATAGAGAAGTGTAAACTTTAGAACCTGTTTAACCACAAAACATTAGTTCATTGAACCTTAAACTAACATTTGGAAAAGTACCTTTCGGTTAGACTACTTTAACCCTTCTTCGTTTACTGAGTTCTTGTTTTTGCTTATATACATTTAATTGGTAATATTAACTTTAGTGTATTAATAGGGATTTTTGTTTTGTTAGATCTGCCTATTCACAAGAAGATTTATTGAAGTTTGTGCATAATTTTTGCATCGTACGTAATAGCGAATCCATTTTCTTTAACTTGAGAAAAATGTTAGCAAGAGGTAAAGTTCCAGCAATTGGTATCGATCTTGGAACTACATACTCTTGTGTGGCTGTTTGGCAGCACAACCGTGTTGAGATCATAGCAAATGATCAAGGAAACAGGATCACTCCCTCGTATGTTGCTTTTAACGAAACTGAACGTTTGGTTGGGGATTCTGCTAAGAACCAGGCTTCCTATAATCCCACCAATACCATCTTCGGTTAGTCCATTTTTTTATTTATTTATACAGATTTGCTTTTGTCATTTATTTACTTTCCAGAGTTAATCAAAACAGATGTTAAACGGTTGATCGGAAGAAGAGCAAGTGACAAAACTGTACAGGAAGATATGAAATTGTGGCCTTTTAAAGTTGTGGCTGGAATTGATGACAAACCAAAAGTGGTAGTGACATTTAAGGGTGAAATGAAGGAATTTTCAGCTGAAGAAATATCTTCCATGATTTTAGCGAAGATGAAAGGATTCGCTGAGACCTTTCTAGGTTTGTCTGTTAAAGAGGCGGTGATTACCGTTCCTGCTTATTTCAACGATTCTCAACGGCAATCAACCAAGGATGCTGCTAAGGTTGCTGGACTAGAGGTTCTACGCATGATTAATGAACCTACATCAGCAGCAATTGCTTATGCTCTAGACAAGAGAGCTGGTTTTGATGGCAGGATGAATGTGTTAGTTTTTGACTTGGGTGGTGGCACCTTTGATGTTTCTGTTCTCTCGATTGATGAAAAGGGATTCATCGAGGTTAAAGCTACGGGTGGCGACACACATTTGGGAGGCGAGGACTTTGATAACAGAATGGTGAATCATTTTGTTGAAGAATTTAAGAGGAAGCACAAAGAGGACATTAGTAAGAATCTAAAAGCTTTGGGTAGGCTGAGGGTTCAATGTGAGAAGGCAAAGAGGACAATTTCAACCGCTATACAAACAGAAATCAATATTGATTGTTTGTTCGGTGGAATTGATTTTTTTGCAAAATTTACTAGGGCCAAGTTTGAGGAAGTTAATATGGACTTGTTTGTGAAGTGCATGGAGACTGTTGAAAGTTGTTTGAGGGATGTGAATATGAGTAAAGACTTCATCGATGAAGTGGTTCTTGTTGGTGGATCTACAAGAATTCCGAAGGTACAAGACTTGTTGCAAGAGTTTTTCAATGGAAAATCACTTTGCCAACAGATCAATCCTGACGAGGCTGTTGCCTATGGCGCTGGAATTCTAGCTGCAAACTTAAGTGGAATGGGTGATGAAGCTGTCCAGGGTCTTACACTCATTGATGTTACTCCGTTGTCACTTGGGGTGGCAGTTAAGGGAAATATTATGTCTGTGTTAATTCCAAGAAATTCACCTATACCAACCAAGAAAGAAGGTACATACGTAACCACTGTAGATTTTAGATCCTCACTTGTTTTTCGGGTATATCAAGGGGAGAGATCCAAAAATCCAGATAACTACTTCTTGGGAGAACTTGAACTATCAGACTTTCCATCTGCTCCACGCGGGGTAGTTAAGATCATTGTATGCTTTGAAATAGATGCCAATGGGATCCTGAACGTCTCAGCCCGAGAACTAACCACTGGCAGGAACAACAAGATTAAGATAACTAACAATGGTAGTTTGTCTAAAGCAGAGGTAGAGAAGATGATTGAAGATGCTGAACAATATAAGTTCGAGGATGAAGCACACTTGAAGAAGGTCATGGCCCAAAGAGATTTAGAGAGATATGTTTATAAAATAAGTAACAACATTAAGGATTATAAGGTTCGACTGAGGCTTATACAGAGAGGGCTTAGCGTGAAAGACTTGGAAGATACCGAGCAACAGATTGAGGAGGCAATTCAATGGCTTGATGGAAACCCTGATGCTGGAACTGATGAGTTACATGACAAGGAAGTGGAGCTTGATGACATATGCAGAGGTATCCAGTTGAGCATCGTATTGAAAAACTAACGGTTTTTGCAAGGGACAGTGTACTATTTCATTGTTTGCAAATGTACTGCCTCTAAAACTAGTATTTTAATATGTTTTGGTCCATAAACATTATCACTAATCTTGTGTGTCGTTGTCTTCTATGAAATGTTCCTTTTGTTATGATTGTAGCATGTTTCTTTTTACCTTATGTGCTATTAGCCAAATTTAGTTTATCATTTTTTAAGAGCTCCATGTAATATTTGGTATTTGATTCATTCTTTTTTCGTAGCTTGATGAATATTTTTTTAATTAGTCATAGTGTCGTAGTATACGAGAATGTGTTGCTGAACTTGCACGCTAAGTCGCTAATATGGTAGTACTTTATCTGGCATTGACCACCGAGTATTGCGTTGAAGCTCAAGAGAGGGCAATTACCATGGTGTTTGTGCTCAAAAGTTTAGGTCAATATGATTGATGATGACGAGACCATATTTTTGAAAGGGCTTTAACTGTATCGTTGACAGAGTCATCTAAAGCTGCGCATGGATCTTAAAATTTTGTATCTAGCCAACCAGTTAACCAAGCTAGATGGCCAAACAAGAGGATTTTAGGATCTTGTTTGGAACCAAAAAGGCCCCGACTGATTCAGTGCTTTATGCAGTTTTAGGATCTTGTTTGGAATCAAAAAGGCCCCGATGGTAATAAGTCATTTGGTTCGATTGAAAAAAAAGGAACATGCGTCCTTTAATAACAAATTAAAAAATATAGTGACTTTAATAGATAACGAGTGTAAGTATGATGATTTTTTGTGCGTTTTGTCCTTTTGGAAACCCACGAGGTACATCATTTTAATGTATAAATTTAAATTTACAACATTGGAGATGTTTGAAAGAAACTTAATGTTACCATCAGTTACAAGTTAATCGTTACTTTTAGTAAATTCAAGTTCATTTATGTTGCAACTTCAATCATCTTATCGATCAGTCTCCAATTCCGAAAGGCTAAAAGTGAGTAAAGTGACGGTGTAAAACATAATTCCACCATTAGAAAAAAAATCCTACTATACAACAACATATACAAGTTAATCTGAACTACTTTTAGCCTTTCGTAATTGTAAAATGATTGAAGTTGTTGAACAATATAAAGTTTGAGGATGAAGCATACATAAAGAACAAGATGGCCTATAGCACGTTAGACGATTATGTTTTTAAGTTTTATATGTATTTATTATGATGATTATATTTGTTTGTTTAAGAAAAATCATTACAAATTAGTATGAGAAAGTGTTTCTAATAAAATTATTGTATATATTAAGGGCAAAATTGAGCTTGTTTGTCAAAAAATTAATAAGATTTTACCTATCTAGCCAAATTTTCCTAGGGTGGTAGGGCCAGAAAACCTAAGTAAGCATGACTCAAAAACCAAAAACCTGAAAAACCAAACCAATCTAATATCAAACCAAACGGTTCATAACTTTCAAAAAACTTACATTTTTTGTTCGGTTTATTATTCGTATAATCCTATTATTTAACTTAGTTGATTTATAGTGATTTTTGTTTTCCTAGCTAACATCTACACTACACTAAGGAAGATTAAAATATGCTAGACGAATGTCCTATATTCTCGAATATTGACTTATATGAAAACAATGATTACATATTAAGAGTTTAGTTGATTACATTGGGCTTATTGTTTTAATGTTCAAGTGGATGTTTATTGGTATTTTTGAATATGTGAATGATCTTATTAGTATTATATTTCATCATATTGTTGATTAATAATGATTTGTTTTCCTAGATCCGTAAGAAAATTTAAAATATACATCTGGTTGGTAAGAGCGAAGGTTTTGCATATAACCTAACAAATGATCAAGGAAATCGGATTACTCCTTCATGTGTCGCCTTCAATGACACCGAACGTTTGGTTGGTGATTCTGCCAAGAATCAGGCTGCTTATAACCCAACTAACACCATCTTCGGTTAGTCACTTTTCATTCTTAATTTTACATATAGCTATCGTCATTTTTTAAGTTTTGAATTACGTTACATGAAGCAGATGTTAAGCGGTTGATTGGAAGAAGAGCAAGTGACGAAAGTGTCCAGGAAGACATGAAACTGTGGCCTTTCAAAGTCATGGCTGGAAGTGATGACAAGCCAAAAGTTGTAGTCAAAGGAATTTGCTGCTGAAGAAATCTCTTCCATGGTTTTGGCTAAGATGAAAGGGGTCGCTGAGACGTTTCTTGGATCCATTGTTGAAAAGGCAGTGATCACTGTCCCTGCTTATTTCAATGATTCTCAAAGGCAATTCACAAAGGATGCAGCAAAGGTTGCTGGACTTGAGGTAGCAGCTGCAATTGCTTATGCTTTGGATAATAGAGCTGATATTAATGGCAATATAAATGTTCTAGTTTTTGATTTGGGTGGTGGGACTTTTGATGTTTCTTTTCTCACCATTTATGCAACGGGAGAGGTCGAGGTTAAAGCTCCGGCTGGTGACACACATTTAGGAGGTGAGGATTTCGATAACAGAATGGTGAATCATTTTGTCCTAGATTTTAAGAGGAAACACAATGAGGACATTAGTAAGAACCTGAAAGCTTTGGGTAGGCTGAGGGTTCATTGCGAGAGAGCAAAGAGGATTATTTCAAATGCTATTCAAACTTCAATCGACATTGAATACTTGTTTAATGGAACTGATTTTTCCGCAAAGTTTACCCGGGCTAAGTTTGAGGAGGTCAATATGGACTTGTTTGAGAAGTGCATGGAGACTGTTGAAACTTGTTTGAAGGATGCGAATATAGTAAGGATAGCATTGATTTGTGGTTTTTTTTTTTGGTGAATGTTGCAGCCTTGCAGGAGTTGTTCAATGGGAAATTACTTTGCCAGCAGATCAATCTGGACGAGGCTGTTGCTTGTGGTGCTTGAATTCTAGCTGCAAACTTAAGTGGCAATGGTGATAATACAGTGCAAGGACTAAAGCTAATTGACGTTACGCCTTTGTCACTTGGTCTGAAGACTAAGGGAAATGTAATGTCTGTGTTAATTCCAAGAAACTCACCTATTCCAACCAAGAAGTAAAAGGATCTATGTACTAGTCAAGACAATCAAACTTCTACGTATATGCCGGTTTATCAAGGTGAAAGATCCACTTGTTCAGAAAACTTTTGTTTGGGAAGATTAAAGTTGTCTGGCCTTCCCCGTGCTCCCCGTGGGGTGGTTAAGGTAAACTTATGCTATGAGGTAGATGCTAATGGAATCCTTAACGTCTCAGCCACAGAAATAACAACCGGTAGTTACAGTGCAATCAAAATCGCCAACACTACTAGTCTGTCAACAGCTGAGATCAATAAGATGATTGAAGATGCTGAACGATATAAGATTGAGGATGAAGCACACTTGAAGAAGGTGAAGACACATACTGATTTAGTCAATTATGTTTGTAAGTTAAGAGCCAACATAAAAAAGTATAAGGTTCGGGTGAATCTTAGAAATACGGGTCTTAGTGTAAAAGACTTGGAAGACTTACAATATCAGATAGAGGGGACAATAAGTGGCTTGATGAAAACCATGATGCTCATGACGAGTTAAAGAACATCGAAGTAGAGCTTAACCGTATATGTACATGTGCCAAGTTGAACATTGCGGCGAAAAACTAAGTTTATAACTTATAAAACGTCTCTAAAACTAGTAATCAATCGATTGTGCCATTATATCTTTTTCTGTTTTTTTCATCCATGAACTTCTATAAATAATTTTCTATTAGTTTTTTTTACGACTTAATCATGCTTTATCGGGGTCATTTTTTTTTCTTGATCAATAGGTTTTGTCTATAAACCGATAACATGACTATAACTAATGTGTTTGTGTTATAACAAGGATTAATTTGCCCGGGTTTCGCCCTGGGACTTTATTGAAACTGTCAAAACAATCACATAAACATAGCTTTCATCTTTAGTAACTTTTGTTCGTTTTATTAGTAAAAAAAACAAAAATAATATAGATGGACATCGCACCTGCAGTAAAACGATGTCGATATGTAGTCCAATGTAATGAAAAGTTTAGATAATAACAAAATAGTCGGATAAACATCTTATCATAACTTTTTAGATTTATAAGGGTTAGTCTATAGTTTTTACAAGTATAGAAATAATTTGTGTTTATTAGAAAGTATAAGGACTAAATTGTATTTTTTGTATAACCTAAATAATGCAAGCTACAAAGCTAGAAAGGCATCTGGGACAAAATTGACACGTTTTTAGACGAATGACTAAAAGATGTTATGATTATGAACTTTAGTTTTACGAAACCAATATTATCTTGATTTGTAAGATATATAAATATATACATGTGTATGCACATATACAAGTGACCTGAATTATAACATTCATAAAATGTGGTTGTATGTCTTTTTTTATTTGGTGTATGTTATATATTAATTAATTCTTCAAAATTCATTGTTTGATTAAACACATTTATATAAGAATAGAATAAGCTTCTAAAAACTCCGAATCTCAGTTATAAACACTCGACATAAATGGTTGATCCAAAAAAAACCCTACCCAAAGACATAAAAAAAATCGGTCAAAAATCTAAAAAAAATAATATTACTCCCTTCGTTTTCAAAAATCTGTCCATTTTTATATTTACATATGTCTCAAAATTATTGTCATCTTTTAAATATGAATGGTTAAAATATAATAAATTATTATTTTATCCATAAATAAGTTAATGACCGTTATTTGTTTTTAAACATTTTTTTTAGAACGGAATTAGCATTAGGTTATCCTTGAGTCCAGCACTCCAGCTCACTAGCCCACCAACATAAAATCCCTAATTGAAAAATAGAGAAAAAACGAAACGATTCTCAAATTTAAATCCCACTTGGTATTGGGCGGGAACCACAGAAATGTGTAAATAAAACGTTAAAGCTCTACCATCATCCACCGTTATTGTCGTCTCTCTTGGTATGTTTTTTCTTTCTTTAGTTGATGATGTCACCTACATATTATCAATCAACTTGTTTCAAATGTTTAATGTTTACTGACCTAAATCAATACACAAAGTCACTTTTTTTATTATTGTATTTTTGTATATTTTTGCACAAACTCAATGATTTTTCTTGGGAAAATGCACCGGATGACCATTGTACTACACAAAAATATCCGTCTAGGTCATTTTACAAAATTTACGTCTATCTACATCACTATACCACATTTGACCGTTTAAATTATAACCTTAACTTTAAGAAACCGTTTAAATAAATCATTTTGGTGACCTGAAACCTGTTGATAACCGCCACGTCATCGGTTTTATAACTGCTACCCAAACATTCATCATAAATATCCAGATCTCCATTTTTAAGATAGATGCGTGGTTCATTTCATTAACTTAAATATATCAGCTATTCACCTATTCTATTCAAATCGAGCCACAGATACATAGCAATACAAATTAGGACTTAAACATTATCAATTTCAATATCATCAAATCGATAAATCAGGAATTGAAGCTTACGATGCTATTCGGAGACGCGGAGCTCCGTAAATCGGTGAACATGAAACGGGGGCGACTGAAAAGACGGCGAGAAAGCGGTGATGATGAAGATGACGTGGAGCATGACGACGGAGATGGAAGACTGCGTGAGAATGAACAAGATCGCTACTAATCGTCTTCAAAAAGAGTTAATGGAATGGCAGGTGAATCCACCTACTGGATTCAAACATAAAGTTACTGATAACCTACAACGGTGCGTTACGTTGCGATGCGATTAGTTAATTGTTAAATTTGGTATTCAGAGTTTTAATTGTTTGAACTGTGGTGGATTAGATGGGTAATTGAGGTCAACGGTGCACCGGGGACTTTGTATTCTAGTGATGATGAAGATGACGTGGAGCATGACAACGGAGATGGAAGTACTAGAGACGCCATTGAAACTGCGTGAGAATGAAGCAGTTTGGTTACGTTCTTCCGAGAGTGGTAGTAGTGGTGGCGAAGTGGGGGTACGGGCAGTTTGGGCAGATCGGGCAGTATTGGTAGGGGAAGTGGGGGTGCCATGTAGGTGGTAAGATGACGTCACCGGTTAAAAACCGGTAGTTTGAAAAAAAGTGATTTAAATAACAGGTTACTTGCGGTATAGTGATGTATATAGACGAAAAATTTGTACAATGACCTAGACGGATATTTTGTGGTAGTACGATGGTCATCCAGTGCATTTTCCCATTTTTCTTTATAAAGTCTATTATCGTGTACACTTTTAGAGGGTGTTTGTTTGAGATTATATAATGGTTTATGGGCTTATTGGTTTTCAGCAGAGATTTTATAGCTTATGTAAGAGTTTTTGAGTTTATTATCGTTTATTAAGTCATAATACACATTAATAAGCCCATGAACAATAATTAGCCCTTATATAAGCCATAAAATCTCGACGGCTTATGAAACATAAGCCGAAAGTAAATAAGCTCATAAGTCCTTATATAAGCTCAAACGAGCACCCCTAGGATAGGTACCGTTACATTTCAAGAAACTTTTATTTAGGTTGGTTTATTACTAAAACCTCTTAAGGTAACAAGTGTTGGCTTCAGGGGTGGATCCATGATCAAAATTGAGGCGAATCCAAAATAAATTTGCTCGGTGAGTCCATTGTGTAACATCCGTCCCACATCGGTTGGAGAGGGAACATATCCTTCTTTATAAGAAGCAAATCCGTGCGCCGGTGGGTAAAGCGGACAATATCACGCTACGGGTGTGCTTGGGTTGTTACACATTGCATGTAGAGAAGTGTAATGAATGAGTTAATTATAGAGAAGTGTAAACTTTAGAACCTGTTTAACCACAAAACATTAGTTCATTGAACCTTAAACTACACAAAATAAACATTTGGAAAAGTACTTTCGGTTAGACTACTTTAACCCTTCTTCGTTTACTGAGTTCTTGTTTTTGCTTATATACATTTCGTTTTTAGGTGACATTAAAAAATGATTTCTCTAATCTATAAATGCAGGATCATATTAATTGGTAATATTAACTTTAGTTGATTAATAGTGATTTTTGTTTTGTTAGACCTGCCTATTCACAAGAAGATTTAGTGAAGTTTGTGCATAATTTTTGCATTGTACGTAATCGCGAATCCATTTTCTTTAACTTCAGAAAAATGTTAGCAAGAGGTAAAGTTCCAGCAATTGGTATCGATCTTGGAACTACATACTCTTGTGTGGCTGTTTGGCAGCACGACCGTGTAGAGATCCTAGCAAATGATCAAGGAAACCGGATTACCCCCTCTTATGTTGCCTTTAATGAAACTGAACGTTTGGTTGGGGATTCTGCTAAGAATCAGGCTGCTTATAATCCCACCAACACCATCTTCGGTTGGTCACTGTTCATTCTATTTACTTGCTCGTTAGTCATTTTTATATCGTTTTTTCACTATAAATTGCGTTAACATGAAACAGATGTTAAACGGTTGATTGGAAGACGAGCAAGTGACAAAATTGTTCAGGAGGATATGAAATTGTGGTCTTTTAAAGTCGTTGCAAGAAGTGACGACAAGCCAAAAATTGTAGTCACTTATAAGTGTGAAAAAAAGGAATTTACTGCTGAAGAAATATCGTCCATGATTTTAGCAAAGATGAAAGGGGTAGCTGAGACATTTCTTGGATCGACTGTTGAAAAGGCGGTGATTACTGTTCCTGCATATTTCAATGATTCTCAACGGCAATCAACTAAAGATGCTGCGAAAGTTTCTGGACTTGAGGTTCTACGCATGATTAATGAACCTACGGCGGCTGCAATCGCTTATGCTTTTGACAAGAGAGCTGGTATAGATGGAAAGATGAATGTGTTAGTTTTTGATTTGGGTGGTGGCACTTTTGATGTTTCACTTCTCACGATTGATGATAAAGGAGTCATTGAAGTTAAAGCTACGGGTGGTGACACACATTTAGGAGGTGGAGATTTTGATAACCGAATGGTGAATCATTTTGTCCGAGAGTTCAAAAGGAAACACAAAGTGGATATTAGTAAGAATCTAAAAGCTTTGGGGAGGTTAAGGGTTCATTGTGAGAGAGCAAAGAGAATTGTTTCAACAGCTCATCAGACTACGATTGACATTGATTGCTTGTATAGTGGAACTGATTTTTCTGCAAAGTTTACCCGAGCTAAGTTTGAGGACATTAATATGGACTTGTTCGAGAAGTGCATGGAGACTGTGAAAACTTGTTTGAGGGATGTGAATATGAGTAAGGATAGTATCAATGAAGTCGTTCTTGTTGGTGGATCGACCAGGATTCCAAAGGTACAACACTTGTTGCAGGAGTTGTTCAATGGGAAATTAATCTGCCAACGGATCAATCCTGACGAGGCTGTTGCCCATGGTGCTGGAATTTTAGCGGCAAACCTAAGTGGAATGGGCGATGAGGCTGTCAAGGGTCTCAAGCTAATAGATGTTACTCCTTTGTCACTTGGTGTTCAAATCAAGGGAGATATTATGTCTGTCTTAATTCCGAGACATTCTCCTCTACCAACAAAGAAAGAAGATACTTTCACTACATGTTTTGACAATCAGACTGAAGGGACTTTTCGAGTGTATCAAGGTGAGAGATCTAAATGTAAGAAGAACTGTTTCTTGGGAGAACTTGAACTTTTTGGCTGTCCAGCTGCTCCACGGGGGGTAGCGCAGATCATTGTATGCTTCGAGTTAGATGCCAATGGGATCCTGAATGTCTCAGCCAGAGAAATAACCAGTGGCAGTAACAATTCAGTCAAGATCACTAATGATGGTAGTCTGTCAGAAGCAGACATAGAGAAGATGATTGAAGATGCTGCGCGATATAAGTTTGAAGATGAAGCGTACTTGAACAAGGTGATGGCTCGTGAGGCTTTAGATGACTATGTTTATAAATTAAGATCCAACATTAAGGATTACAAGGTTAGGTTGAAGCTTAGAAATATGGGATTTAGTGTAAAAGAGCTGGAAGAAATTGAGCATCAGATTGAGGAGGTTATGGAGTGGCTTGATGAAAACTCTGATGCCGAAAATGATGAGTTGGAGGACAAGGAAGAGGAGCTGGATGATATATGCAGGCGTACCAAGAACATCATATTGAAAGCGTAAGGTTATTTCAGTAAACGTACCAGTCTCTAACATAAGAAATTTACTGGTTATGATTTATGATATATGTAGACGCTATATCTTTTTGATCCATGAACTTGTGTAGGAGATCATGTCTATTCAGTGTGCTAGGTATTCAGACCATATGTATGGGAGGTCATGTTTTCGTACAAGGCCACAATGTGTTTTGGTGCTAAGTTTAGCAAAGGTGCAAGCTAATATATCGTTTTAAATGTTAATGCCTTATCGTTTACGTTTACAATTACTAACGACTATTTATATCCATTGCTATATTCTGTTAGCAAACGAACTTGTTGATTATATACTAACACGAAAATAAATTTAGCACTCAAGTTGGTGGTAATTCATAATCATAATTAGTTGGTGGTAATAAACAAAAATCAACAATGTAGATGTGCAAATCTTATGCCACTCTATGTATTTTGCCAACAAAAACCAAACTTAAACATGAAAATCCCTCATGATTAAACCTTTCTTTTGGACGTGGGTTTTGGGTTGAAATTATTTATCGGCTAATATAAAGGTTGACATGTTTCACTTTAAAGTTCTTTAACTCGACCCAGACCAGTGGTAACCCATTAATAAATGGCAAAATTACCAAAATGTCAAAATATGGGGGTGCTATTTTACAAAATGTCAAAATTTTCAAAAAATTTTACAAAATGTCAACATGTTCGCATATCGCATATCGCATATGCATATGCATATGCGATATGCGATACCCCTATGCGATCACTTTATGCGAACCTGCATTTTTTGCGTTTTTTGCGGTTTTTTTGTATTTTCACAACATGTTTGTTAATGTAACTAGTTAATACATTAAAATACTACATTTTAGAACATAGAAATACATTATATTACAAATAACTAATCATCATACAAATTATCGACCGA
This sequence comes from Senecio squalidus, assembly GCA_910822075.1. NCBI lineage: Eukaryota > Viridiplantae > Streptophyta > Magnoliopsida > Asterales > Asteraceae > Senecio > Senecio squalidus. The sequence continues at coordinate 45,501,610 of CAJVGC010000589.1, read as the reverse complement.
TGCTTGAGACGAGTTAGTAGGTTTTTTTTTGCCTCGAGACGTTGAAGCAGCTTTTGTTGAACGGGAGGATGAAGGTTGGCTTGAACATTGGTATTCTGGGATCTTTGCACTACATATTTTTCTAGTGTGACCTTTTTTCTTACAACGGTCACATGTCACTTGTTTTCTTTCCCCTTGCGAAAGTATACGGTCTTTGTTTTTTGGACGACCCGCCTGTCTCCTTTCCATGGATGGTGGCTTGATGGTTGGGATCTTATCTTGGCGCAACCATTCAGACGGATGTCCAACTGGGAATATGGATCCCGTATATGTCCGTTTATAATTTTCTGCCTTGAACCAATGTTGTGCCCAAGCCGCGACATCATGTTCCCTTTTCAAAGAATACAAAGCTGCTACAAGGTGTGAACAAGGTATACCAGACTTTTGCCAAACTTGACACGAGCATTTCTTGTCACGAATACTGACCACTGCATCTTTCTTGTTGTCTTTCACCTCAAACATGTAGTCATTAATCGGTATGGCTTTCCATCCGGAGCCTCTTTTTATCCTACCATCTAATTTTTCTGTAGCCCACGGTGTTAATGGTTGATCCAAATCCTCTGTTTAAAAATAATAAAAATATAGTAAGTTATAAAATAGGAAATCATACTTATTATGAGAGGACAAAGAATTACCTGCAATCTTGCGACGTTCATGGTACCATCTTTGAGTAGTTGCCCGCATAAACTCTAGAAGCATACAAATCGGAAGCTTGCGTGCATGACGGGTCATCGAGTTTAGAGATTCGGCACTGTTAGACGTCATAAGGTTATAACGATCTCCGGGGAAAAAAGCCCTTGACCATTTTTCCTTATCTAAGTTATCAATAATTTTCCTTGATTTGACAGGAAGAATTAGTCGAAGTTGCCTAAATGCTTCCAGAAAGTCCGATTTCCTATACGACTTACATGTCTTCCAGAAATGATATTCGTTGTCTTCGTTTGCTTGTGACTTAATTCTTAAGTTCATGCACAAATGTCGACAACAAAGGCCGTGAAGAGCATCTGGGTACACTGTGCGTATTGCAAGGTCAATTGAACTTGCTCTATCGGAGATAAATACCAAGTTATCAAGATGACCCAAGCATTCTCTAAGCTTCGACAAAAACCAGGTCCAACCTTGTCCACTCTCTGTCGCCCCCACTCCATATGCGATAGGAAGAATATTGTTGTTCCCATCCATACCCACTGCAACAAACATTGTGCCTTGATATCTTCCTTTAAGGTGAGCACCGTCTATTACAATTATCGGACGACATGTTTCGACAAAACTGCGAAGCTGTAAAGAAATAGATTCATGAGTGTTAGTAATAATAATAGTTAACAAAAATAGATATATGATGAGGTATCATGAATAATAATAATAATAGTTAACAAAAATAACTTAAAAACTCTTACCGATTCACCGATTGCAACAAATAGCATCTCAAAACGCTTTTCACGGTCCCTCGTGATATGTGTTATGGTTCCCGGATTTTGCTGGACCAAATTATGTAGATAAATTGGTAGTTGAGCAAATGATTCTTCCGGGGTCCCTCTAATCATTGTTATAGCATATTCTCTTGCTCTCCATGCTTGTTGGTATGAAATGCTAATGTTATGATTAACACGCATGTCCGTGATAATGTCTCTCCCAGTGTATTTTCGGCTTGGATCTTCTAGGGCCTCTTTTATTAAACATGCCAAGACTTTTTTGTTTGCTTGACGATGATTTGGATGAATTTGAGTTATTGAACATGTATGTCTATCGGTTAATTTTTTAACTACAAAAGACTCGAGATTTTTTATCTGTGTGGCTAACAAGAACCACTCGCATTTTTCAAATTTACATACTGCCTCAAACCTTGTTTTATTTGATCTTTTAACTTTTATTTCAAAACCTTCATTTATACATTTTAACCCTAAAGCGATTTTTAATTTTTCTTTGTTATCGAAAACATCACGTAATGTGACATGTTCAGAAGGGTTATATCTAAGAGGTTTTGATGGAGGCTTAAATGGGGCAGGTGTTTCAGGAATTGGAGGCATGTCCCAGAAAACATTTTCGGGCACTTGAAGAAGAGGGTTATCTTCATCATCGCTACTTTCGGACGATGATGAAGAATTTTCCTCGTCTGAAATACCTTGATCATATTCATATTCAACATTTTGGGAGTAATCATATTCCGGAAAAACGTAGTTTTGGGAGTTTTCAAAATTGTTTTCTTGGTTTTGAAAATTATTTTGTTGGTTTTGAAAATCAGTTTGTTGGTCATAAACATACTCAACATGTTGATCAACAGAATAATCGTACTCTGGAAACACATATCCAACATCTTGGGAGTTTTGAAAACCATGTTGGTTATTCCCATACTGATGTTGAGAGTTATGAAAATCATTTGGGTCATGACCATAATGATATTGTGAGTGTTGATAGTCATATGTGTCATGACCATAATGAGATTGAGAGTTTTGGAACTGGTCACCTGAGGACGATTCGATACCATGCACAGTGTGGATGGGTTGAACTTCGGTTTCAGCTTGGTCTCCGTCACTCGTAGTTGGATTCACGACAAAAAGTGTAACTTTTACATTAGGGTTATTGACAACATAGATAATGAATTCTGTTGCATCGTCATCATCGCCAACCTCTAATAGATCATCACCGGATTTGTACGTTAACCTAAAACCCGAGTTAGCATTCAAAGACAGCTTTGCTGCTACACTAGCTTTCAACGACGAAAACGTAGAATCAATATGTATATGGAGGCTACGTTTGAATAACCCTTTGGGAAGATAACGAGCCTCTCCGTCTACCAGCTCCCACGCCCCTCCCATACAAACATATATCTTAGTTTTTTGAGGATTGGTATTCATAGTTTTTGTGTGTGATTGTTGTAAAGATATGAAACAAGAATGAGATGAAATAGAAATGAGATAGATTGTTGTAAAATGTATGAATTCTCACTGGTTTTTGTGTTGTTTATATAGAAGACTCAATGTACGTTGCATTTACTTTTTGTACGAAATGTAAGTTTGATTTGACAAAACACTGTAATTTTGACCGTTGAATGTACTTTTTGTACGGATCTCGCATAATTGATTACACCTCGCATTATTCATTTATGCGAGGTGAATTATTATGATATGACTAGACACTGTAATTTTGTACGTTGCATTTACTTTTTGTACGAAATGTAAGTTTGATTTGACAAAACACTGTAATTTTGACCGTTGAATGTACTTTTTGTACGGATCTCGCATAATTGATTACACCTCGCATTATTCATTTATGCGAGGTGAATTATTATGATATGACTAGACACTGTAATTTTGTACGTTTAATTTACTTTTTGTACGAAATGTAAGTTTGATTTGACAAAACACTGTAATTTTGACCGTTGAATGTACTTTTTGTACGGATCTCGCATAATTGATTACACCTCGCATTATTCATTTATGCGAGGTGAATTATTATGATATGACTAGACACTGTAATTTTGTACGTTGCATTTACTTTTTGTACGAAGTGTAAGTTTGATTTGACTACACACTGTAATTTTGACCGTTGAATGTACTTTTTGTACGGATCTCGCATAATTGATTACACCTCGCATTATTCATTTATGCGAGGTGAATTATTATGATATGACTAGACGGATCAACATGCTCGTCTCAGATGGATCAACATGCTCGTCCGGCCGCTCCATAGCATCGTCCCGGTATACAAACAAATCAGCTAAATCCTCCATGACGACCTGCATAAGAAACAAATTTTAATAAATTACAAACATGCGAAACAAATTAATGTAAGTTAAAGAGTATTACCGAGATACGGTCCTCCATATCCTCGAAGCGATCTCCAGCTGGCGTCGACGGGTCAACCGGAGGTGAAACTATACCCAATAGGAGCTCCATCACATCAAGACGACGCTCCGATCTCGTCGTCCGGCGCTCCAAATCAGCCTCATAAGCCGTCTGACGACGCTCCAAATCAGTAGTACGAGCCTCATGAGCCGTCTGACGACGCTCCATCGATGTCCTCCACGGGTCAACATCTGGAGGTCCCGTCTCATCGGCCGTCTCCGGACCTCGAGCCTTCTTCGAAGAAGGCTCACCAATATCGTCATCGACACCACCTCGTAGGTGTACACCCCTACGTGGGCTAGATGTGGTAGTCGCATCCACCACAACCTCCGGCTCAACCACAACCTCCGGCTCCACCACAACCTCCGTCTCCACCACAACCTCCGAGACCCCATCAAAAAATCGTCGACTGGCCTGATACCAATCGGTCGCGACCTCATTCTCGGTCGGTATAATCTGAAGCGGATGAAAAGCCTCCTATATATTTAAATAAAAATATAAATATTCAAACTAATACAAAAAAAATGTTTAGAGTAAAATTACTTACATCCTCAAAATCAAGGAATCTCAAGCATGACTCCCACGTAAAAGAAAAGTCCCTGCACCATCCAAGTGCCCGTGGTATAGTCTCCTTGTAACTAGCAAAAGCCCTGGCCCGAGGGAACGTCTCGAATATCCATATCTACAAAATCAAACAAAAAGTCAAGTTATGTTGTTTCTAAAAATATTAAATTAATAACTAAAATATTAATTATAGTTTAAATAACATACCCTAAACGCAAATATAAATCCTCCAAGGTTGTATTTCCAGATGTCTTTCTTCGACGCCGACTTACCCTTGCGGCGCTCCAAAATACTCTTGCGTTTTATCAACGCCATCGAAAGGCACCGATGTGCCTGTGACCAGAGAAACGATCCCCACGGAAACGAGTTCCACGACTCGAAATCCTCAACCAAACGTAACATGCCATCGGGTATGGCGATGTCATCCTGCAGTCCCATAAACCCGTGATGCACCATCATCAATAAACAAACCCTCACTGCATCCGCATCAGACAACCGACCAAACCTAGTCGTATCCGCAAACAACTCCTTGACATCACCGCCCTTCAAGTGCGAAGTACGTGTATCTAAGGTCGGAAAAACACGTCTCCGAAATGTAATGGCACCGGTCGAAGGGAACGTGCATTCTCCAAAACGCATCCCGGTGATGATACAAAAATCATCCCGGGTAAACCTAACCACATGGACACCCCCCACACTAAATACCAACTCCTCATCAGATGGGACCTCCGGGGTCTCTAAGGTCTGAAGAAACAAATGAACTAATAAAGGGTCCATGTTCCTATCTACAGAATCAAGCCAAGGACCAAAACAAGTACTCCTAAAAAGCTGTAACTGCGCATCTACCAACTGCAACCTATCTCTAATACCTAAACCTATATGGAACTTACCACGTATAGTAACTGTCGCAGGAACATACTGCAAAACCAACAAAACAAAGGATTGTAATTGTTAAAGTTTGTATAAATCGTTGGCGTAACTATAGTTACGTTGGCGAATTACCCACAATTCTAATATATCTAAGGTATAAAATATTTTATCATGTTTTAAGATTATTAACATTATTATTTAAAAAAAAAAAAAAAAAAAAAAAAAGCGGATGATTATTTTGTACGTTAGAGTATAAATTTGCATGAGATTACTCAACAAGCAAAAAGTAGATCATATCAATCAAAAAGGCATTTGAAGTCGACATTTTATACTAACTGAAATCAAGTATAATTTGTTCCTTATACATTGCAAAGACAGTAGCATTATTCATATTTTATATAGATATGTATTCCAGGAAACAATAAGAGAGTACAAGCCCTTCCCCCAGACCAATACTAACAAGACAACGTAGAATAATTAAAGAAGTATAATTAGGAGCTAAAGCACTTAGAAAACAAGCCACATAAGTAATTGTTGCAGTAATAAGGAATCCCTTCCTGCACAAAAAAGCAAAGACTCAAGTAAGCAAAAGTATCTAGTTAGTGGCACCCATCATGACCCGTAAGGCATTTACGTTACCAAACTGACCAAGTTGTTACACTAACGAGTTTATTTGTCTATTGATAATGTCTTTGGGGTTTTGGCTGGTATTGCCAAGTTTACTTTATACTCTTACAATCAAAGTTTAGACGGCATTTTCCAAGATTCCAACTTGATCAAATTAAGTAGCAAAAATAGCCAACTTGGGACAAAAAGTGAGAAAATGATAAACTACGATAGGCAAACCAGATGTGGACATATCATGAGTCATACTTGTTCGACTACCACCTGTCCTTCAACCTTAGATGCTGTTTTGGTTGTGTGGATAAGAAAGTGTGCCTCCATAATTGGTGGATTTTCACTCGTTTATACCATATTCTTCGGTTTTCGATTTGTATTCGTTCTAATTCCTTTCTTGTAAAGTGGAGAGTGATTAAAGGTTTAAAGGGACAGTTGTATAATATGAAGAATTGTATAATATGAAGAAAGGTGGGTTGTATAGTCACCTACCATCACAACAAATGTGACAACTCCTTGTCTCACTTCTATTGTTTAAGTCTTTATATAACCATATTGTTCTAGTGGCTAATATTTTACCACATCCTGCTGAGCAAAAGAATCTATAGTGAAAAAAGAAATGAACATCACTCTTGTTATTTTTTATTACGTGAAAACAACTGAATCATTAGTTGTTAAAATGCTCATAAATCCTAAAAAAAATTCACAGTAGATAATCAACTTTATATAAGGTGTTCTTATTATGCGAACTCATCGAGCTAATTTTTGGGGCTTTTTTCAAACCTAAAATCAACTAAACCTCACAATTAACTAACCCTAATGCATTTGGTATGTCCTAAATAGCAATTATAACTAACAAAACATCACTAATTACAACCTAATTCACGATTTAAGCCCAAAAAATTGATGAAGCCGCCGCCGCTAATTCAAGCAAAAAAAACTATGAAAACATGTCAATTAATACCTGATTATCACGTCTAGGGTGTCCTTGATCCATTTCTGTTGATTGATTATGTTTGTGATTTCGGATTTTTTGATTTGGTGATGAAGCCGCCGGCGGGGGAAGAAAACGATGGGATGACTTTTGTTTGACCAATTTTGACCAGTTTTTATACCCTCGCATATTTTTTTATTTTTTTTCCAAATATCGCATAATTCGATCGCATACGCATATCGCATATGCGTATGCGTTATGCGATATGCGATATGCATGACATTTTGTAAAATTTTTTGAAAATTTTGACATTTTGTAAAATTGGACCCCAATATTTTGACATTTTGGTAATTTTGCCTTAATAAATTAGTCGGTGAGTTGGCATATCATTCAAGTTGGTTTCGGATCAAATGAGATGAATGTTTAATGGGTCAACCCAATTTTGACATGAAGAAATTAGGGCTAGTGAGTTGGCGGGCTGATGGATCGAAATTACATAACCTAACCCGCAATTATTATGTTGATAACGATTAATTGTTAACTGGATTATGATTAGCATATCTATATCGTATGAATATTCTTCAGCCCGAAAAGTCCAGCCCAATAACATGAAAGACCTATAACCAAATTGTGAATGGAGCAATCAGCGTAAAATCAACGTAAAGCAAAATTCAGTCAATTCTATTTCTTTGTATGTTCTTTTCTTTTTTTTCTTTTTTTTTATTTTATTTTTTTTTATGAATTTATTAAGAAAAATGCTATGGTTCATGGTAATTTAGTGGTTAAAGTACAATTAATTAAGCAAAATTACAGTCAATTCTATTTCTTTGTATGTTTTTTTTTTTTTTTTTAATGAATTTAGGAATTTATTAAGAAAAATGCTATGGTTAATGGTAATTTAGTAGTTAAAGTACAATTAATTAAGCAAAATTACAGTCAATTCTATTTCTTTGTATGTTTTTATTTTATTTTATGAATTTATAAAGAAAAATGCTATCGTTAATGGTAATTTAGTGGTTAAAGTACAATTAATTAAGCAAACCCCCTAAATGCCAAATGTTATCCCAATTATATTAATTTTGAGTTATATTATTAATTAGCAGTCTGATTGTTTGTCATTAAATCTTTTTGGTATTATTTGATTTAGTCAATTAGTGATTTTTGTTTTCCTAGATTGGCCAATGAACAAGAAGATTTAAACATACAATCTGATAGTTTCGAGCGAAATTCGTGTGAAAAATGTCAGCAAGAGGTAAAGTTCCAGCCATTGGTATCGATCTTGGAACTACTTACTCTTGTGTGGCTGTTTGGCAGAATCACCGCGTTGAGATCATTGCAAATGATCAAGGAAACCGTATTACTCCCTCATGTGTCGCTTTCAACGACACTGAACGTTTGGTTGGGGATGCTGCCAAGAACCAGGCTGCTTATAATCCTACTAATACCATCTTTGGTTGGTTACTTTCCGTTCCTTATAAGTTATATCAGTTAATTAGGGTTTGTCGTTTTTTAACTTTTAAGTTAACTGTGTTACATGATACAGATGTTAAGCGGTTGATTGGAAGAAGAATAAGTGATGAAAGTGTTCAGGAAGACATGAAGCTGTGGCCGTTCAAAGTCGTGGCTGGGAGGGGTGACAAACCTAAAGTTGTAGTCACGTTCAAAGGTGAAAAGAAGATATTTGCTGCGGAAGAAATATCTTCCATGGTTTTAGCAAAGATGAAACATGTAGCTGAGACGTTTCTAGGATCAACTGTTGAAAAGGCGGTGATTACTGTTCCTGCTTATTTCAATGATTCTCAACGACAATCAACTAAAGATGCTGCAACGGTTGCTGGACTTGAGGTTCTGCGCATAATCAATGAACCTACAGCAGCTGCAATCTCTTATGCTCTTGATAATAGAGCTCTTATTGATGGAAAAATGAATGTGTTAGTTTTTGATTTGGGTGGTGGTACTTTTGATGTTTCACTTCTCACGATTGATGATAAAGGAGTCATTGAAGTTAAAGCTACGGGTGGTGACACGCATTTGGGAGGTGAGGACTTTGATAATAGAATGGTGAATTATTTTGTTAAAGAATTTAAGAAGAAACACAATCAGGACATTAGTGAGAACCTAAAAGCTTTGGGTAAGTTGAGGGGTTGTTGCGAGAAAGCAAAAAGGATTGTTTCAACTGCTCATGAAACTACAATCGACATTGATTGTTTATTTAAAGGAATTGATTTTTCTTCAAAGTTTACTCGTGCTAAGTTTGAGGAGATAAACATGGACTTATTCGAAAAATGTATGGAGCCTGTAAAAATTTGTTTGAGGGATGCGGATATGAGTAAGAATAGTATTGATGAAGTACTTCTTGTGGGTGGATCGTCTAGAATTCCTAAGATTCAAAAACTGTTACAGCAGTTTTTCAATGGGAAACTGCTCTGCCAACGGATTAATCCTGATGAGGCCGTTGCTGATGGGGCTGGAATTCTAGCTGCAAAATTAAGCGGAATGGGTGATGAAACTGTGCAAGGTTTTGAGCTAATCGAAGTAACTCCGTTATCACTTGGTGTGGGGTGTGATGGAGATGTTATGGGAGTGTTAATTCCAAGAAATTCGCATATTCCAACCAAGAAGGAAGGAACGCTCGATACAGTTTTCGACAACCAAACTTCTATGGATCTTCCTGTGTATCAAGGTGAGAGATCCAAATGTACGGAAAACTATTTCTTGGGAGAATTTTATTTGTCTGGCCTTCCACCTGCTCCACGGGGGGAAGTTAAGGTAACGTTGTGTTATGAGTTAGATGCAAATGGGATCCTCAACGTTTCAGCCAGAGAAATAACTAGTGGAAGGAACAACGCGATCAAGATCACAAACACAAGGAGTCTGTCAAAAGTGGAGATTGATAAGATGATTGAAGATGCTGAACGATATAGGATTGAGGATGAAGCACACATGAAGAAGGCTGAGGCCCGTAATGGTTTATACAACTATCTCTGTAAGTTAAGAGCCAGCATTAAGGATTACAAGCGTCGATTAGGGCTTATTGAGATGGGAATTAGTGTAAAAGTGTTGAAAAACACTGAGCGTCAGATTGAGGAGGCAATTGAGTGGCTTGATGAAAACCCTGATGCTGAAACCGATGAATTAGAGTACAAGGAAATGGAGCTTGACGATTTGTGCAAACGTATCAAGTTGACTGTTATATAGAAATAGTAAAGTTACAAACATAGTGTCTTTAAAACTAGTAATCTTTCGATTATGCCACTAGATCTCTTCGATACTTTTGATACATGAATGCTGTTTTTTTATCAGTTTCTTTTAAAATTAACCTTGGCACTACGGATTATTTTTCTTTCTTGAATTGGTCTTGTCCAACCTGGTCATATGACAATATACGTGTTATGGATACATCTGTATGCATATATACAAGTGACCGAAAATATAACATTCATGACTTATGGGTGAATGGTTTATGCCTTCGTAATATTTAACAAGAAGATTCCGTATTGGTCAAAAAACAGTAACTGCAAAAGTAGACATATCTTCGTACTTTAACGTCTTAAGTGTTTATCTTCGATGAGATCATTGCATTTGATAAAAAGTAATTTCATGATGTTTATTTTACAGAAATAGGTTGGAAGCATGTTGATTTGATTACATAATACAATGAAAAGAAAACATTTGTTTGTGTTCATTGTAAGAAACACTTTGGTGGTTTGTTGGATAAATTGAATGAACGACATCTTGCTGGTAAAACGGGTAATGTGATAGCTTGTCCTAAGGTATCGGGGGATGTTAAAGCACAAATGCAATGCAATTTGCCCGAAACTCGGAGTAAAGGGAAAGGAAAAGCTTTGTGAAACAAATCGACTCGGATGAATAGGAAGACATAAAAGTTCAAAAATCTTAAATAAAAAGGAAAGTTGATTAAACTGTAAAAATCATTATTCAAACGTGGTATACAAGATCTTTCTCGGCTTTCAATCAAATCTGTTAATGCAAAAGAAGGAAAGAGTACACTACCGATTTAGCTTTTGCTTTGTGGTTTTACTATGCTTGTATAGCTATGAATTTGACTTCGTATCTATTTCCATTAGCAATAAGCAAAGTTGCTTCCATGGGCCACGGATATAAATGGTCTTCTTACCAGTGGTATAGCCAAATTTTTACTTCTAGGGGGCATATAATATATCTGAGTATCTAATTGGATCATGTTACATTTGTGGGTGGGCCAATTATGACTTTGTAGGTGGGTCATGGCCCACCTTAGCCTCCACATAGCTCCGCCACTGCTTCTTAACATGCTATGTGTGTCACTTTATTAAGAGATGCCAACATATGTATCACCAATAGTCGATAGTTATAGAAAACAATGGGTCGACACATTTTGCACTATTAGTAGTGACTTTTGGAGGGAACTCGAGGCAGATGCCACTATTATGAGTGACGCCAACCGTCACTCATAGCCATTCAACTCGGGTTTACCAATTGTTTTCAATAAATGTCGACTATTAGTTAAACAAATTTTTGACGTCTCTTAACAAAGTAACACACATAGCATGATAATAAGACCCTTAATATAAATGATCCATGGAAGCAATTTTGCTCATTGCTAATAGGAAAAAAGGTGAATTTACAACATTCGTAGGTTACAAATTATAAAACCACAAAGCAAGAGCTAAATCACTATAGTGTACTTTTTCCTTTCGTTTGCATAACAAAATGGATTGAAGTTTAAGAAAGATCTTGTCTACCTCGTTTGAAGAACGATTTCATGGTTAGAACACCTTTTTATTACACTAGGAGTTTGAACTTCTATGTCTTCATACTAATCCAGGGCATATACATTCAACCCGCTACCTTATTCACCAAGCTTTTTATTTTCCATTTCCTCAGTTTCGGCCAAATAACATTGTTAGTGCTTTCACATCCCCGGGTACGTTAGGTCTTAGGACAAACAATCACATTAGCGGTTTGATCGGCAGATGTTGTTTCATTCGATTTATTTCACCACCACATAAGTGTTTCTTATTAGACAATAGGCCCAAACTCGAAATGTGGTTTGGATCCATTAGGATTTCTAGTATATCTCCTATATATGTTGAATTATAATAATAAACGCAAGGGGTTTCTATTATTCTTCATTTGTTACAAAGAACACAAACAAATGTTTTATCATAGGTCAAGTGGTCAACTTTTATGGTATAAATAAATAGTTAAGGTTTATCACTAACATATTCTTGAATTTGAGTATATTATTGACATTGTTTTATATTTTTTTTTTTTTTGAAACGGCAAATCTCCTACGGGCCGGTAATGGAGTATCATCGTGCCACCATTACCGGCCACCCCCATGCTCGCCCAAGAGGAAACCCTCTGGAGAGGCTCGAACTCGAGACCTCTCCATCACCAGGAAAACCCCTTACCATCTCGAGACATTGTTTTATATTTAGATTATATTTTTTTCTCTTTTTCTATATAAATGAATGAATTGAATTGAATTGAATTGAATTAAATGCATATGCAGTGGTTAATAAATAGAGAGAATTTTGGCAAGACAAGGAATGGACAACAAATAAACATAAATGAAATTAAATGTGAAAATAGCTCCTCCCCACAAGTTTAAAGCAAATATGCAGCCTTTTCTTTTGTAAGACCCCAGCGGACTTACTATCTTTTCAAATAAAAATTAATACTTACTCCGTTCTAAGATAATTATATCTTTTATTTATATTTGTTCTAAAACTATTTTTTTTTTAATTATAGATGGTTAAAATGTAGTAACTTATTATCTTCCTTTTAAATATTCTTTTAATTTTTCAAACTTAAAAAATAACCGACGTCTTTAATATGAAAATATAATAGGTAATCAAATGAAACAGTATTTATTAACTGCACTTTTTGTGGACAAACGAGGTATTCATTTTAAAATCAAATATTTAAATCCAATTTTCAAGTTCATCTAATAAGATTGAAAACACACACAAAAAAAAATCACTTAATATGACGAGTTTTAGTTTTACATGTTCTAAAAAAATTATTTGATCACATACTAACGAAACCCATAAAAAATAATGTTTTGTGACTGATAGCACTGAAAAATTAAGTTTTTGTTTGATCACCTACATCTTTAATGTAGTCTCCTAAACATTTCATACACAAATTTAAGAAGAAATATGGGTTTTAATTTTTAAAGGTGGAAAATAGAAATATTGGACATTAGAAAGTAAAAAAAGTATTTCTAATTTTTGAATCAATCAAACTAGTCTAATGTCATAAAGACAAGACAAAAAGTACTAGCTACTTGTGGACATTCATAAGTGTACATACAAATCATAAATACAACATGCAATTTGAAATTCATAAAACATATTATAAATTTTTAAAAGAAATGACAAATTTTTACTATAATGGGTTCGCAATTATTATTGGAAGTGCTTTGTACATGACACAAGTTTTATGTATCACATTGAAAAATATCAACAACATTAATAGCAAACAATGTTAATTTGTGTAGTCTTGAAATAAATTTCAAATAAGTTAGCATCTACTCGCTCCGTTTCATAATAAACGTCGTGTTTACATGTGATTATGAGAAGCAAACTTACTTTAATTCAAAGAGAATGACATGGAGAGGGATTTAAGGAATCATAAACACATATTGATTGTGATTTTCGTAAGTAATTTGTGTGTTGATATTTTGTTAAATACTGTAATTCTTGAATAAAGGAAAGGACTACATGGTAGGAATAAAAATTAATCCCGTATTACTGTGAAGATTGCTTTTCTCATTAAAGACGAAAACACACAAATGCAGTGTTTATCAAAGATGGATACATATTTGACTCTAACCAAATTTAAACCTACAATCTCTTGATTGATATGCCATTACGACGTCGCTACGTCTTAGACATGCCAGTGTGGCAGTGTGCCAGTGCGAAGTTGGATATGTAAAAAGATTTGTTATATATTACATAAAACATGACATTTGCATGTTATATGTTATCAAGGGCGGAGCTACTCATATGTGAGTGGGTTCAAGTGAACCCAATGAGATTCTAAAAATCGGTAGCGGTATATGTATAGATCCCTTAGCCGTAGTATATGTTGCCGAATTGAGCCCATTGATTTTCTTTTGTTGAACCCGTTGCCTTCTTCTGTTGAACCAACTGTTTAGTTTTTGCCCTAATTGGTTATATTGAACTCTCTTATTAGTAGTTATGGGCGGTTATAACCATCCTAAAAATGGTTTCGACTATTACAACCAGTTGAGTGGTATGAGGTGCGTCGCCTGAGATGAGTGTGTTCACAACCTAACCAAAGTCAGTTGTAGCCGAGCGATTTGCAAGTTGTTCAAAGATGGACAACTTGTTTTAGTTGTTAAAATACCAACTAAAGTTGATTAAGATCAACATCTGAAGACTATTTATATTTAGGGTTTGTTTGACTTAGATAGCTATATTTATGGTATGTTTAACAACATTTTTTTTTAATTTTTCATATTTTTCAAAAGTTAGAGATTTAATTTTTATTTTGAATAAAAAAAAATTAAATGAAAAACCAAAAAAAGTAGCTTCCAAAATACGAGCTAAAGCTTTATTGACCTTTTTCTTTTATAAAACTAATTGCATTATATTTTACTTATTGTTCAATATTAACGAATGGTAGAATTCCATCAAAAATATCCAACATTATTGAGAAAAACCTTTATTTAATATAACATAACATTTATTTATAATAGAGTTTATAGTCGTCACCGAAAATGTCGTCGCAGAACGTCGTTTTTCTTGTAGTGGTTAGCATAATCTTCATATAACATAACATTTATTTATAATATAGTTTATAGTAACTAAATATTTTGGTAGGATGTATCGATGCATTAAACAAACAAGTAATTTCTTACACCAATAGCATTAATTACACATACGTCTCACTCTCTTTCTTTGTCTATCTGTGATCGCCATTAATACCAAACCAAAGTATGGACGACAACTTACACATAAAACTCACAAATTACTATTCAAAAACACACAACACAAACACTTGACTAAATGAAGAAGAATATGAATATGAATCTCATCCCTTCTCTCTTATTACTCAACAAACACAAACAAATATGGTTATGGCCTTCTTGCCGTACTAACCAACCCAAAACCCTATCTTTCCGAGCCACCACTGACCCCCATAAGGATTCGTTTGTCGAACCAGAAGTCGAGTTCACTACACTTGGTTCATGCTTCACCAACTCATCAGAATCTGCCAGCATTTCCACAGATAACGAATGCTCGTCTGTTGAAACTATTGTTCGTGGAGCGCGGTCTCAACGGTTGTTTTTTGAACCTGATTCTTCAAGTTCAATACTTGACACTCAAGGCAGCAGTGGTAGGAAATGTGCCATGGTAAAGAGTGGTGATGATGGTTGTGTTGGTGGTGGTGATTTGCCTTATAAAGAGAGTGTGGTGGTGGCCATGGAGTCGGAGAATCCGTATGGCGATTTCAAGAAATCGATGGAGGAAATGATGGAGAGTCACGAGTTAAAAGATTGGGAGTGTTTGGAAGAGTTGTTGGGGTGGTATTTGAGGATGAATGGGAAGAATAATCATGACTTTATTCTTGGAGCTTTTGTTGATTTACTTTGTGGCGTTTCTGGTAGTGGTGGTAGTGGCGACGATGGTGTTTCGTGTCTCGGTCATTCTAGGACATCTTTCACTTCTGCTGCTTCTAGTTTTTCTTCTCCGGGTTCATCTCCTTTATCTCATGTTGGTAGAAAGAAGATGCCCGAGGAAGAAAAAAGGGTAACCAAATAAGTAACGTATATATAAGTTTAGGATCCGGTGAGAAATTAATATTCGAGAGAAACAGGAGAACGGATGTGATTTACTATTTCTAAAGTACAAAATTAGTGAAGTAATTTTGCTTTAACACTTCTTATTGAAATTTAGTTTATATCTGATTCCGTTCGTCTTGTATATTTTACTAATACTAATTAGTTAATGATACATTTAGTTTTCTACCTTAGGTCTTGACTTATGTATAAACTTTTTTTAAATTGGTTGAGACCTCTTCTAAGGATGAACTATCTTTTACCAGGAAAACTCTCGTTAACGAATTTTACTTATTTAATCTACTTTTAACTTTTCTATATATTGAAAAGATACAAAGACCTTTCATGTGAACTTGAATTTGATAGGTAATTGAGTCATGTGAATGTAAGGTTAATTTTGCATGGATTTCGTGATCTAGTTTGACCAAACATAATAGGAGATGAAAATGAGATAAAATCTTTACTCTATAGTATTTTATAGATACTTATTTTAATATATGCCAAAAAGAACAGGAAAAAGATTCTTTTCAACTTGTGTATGACTTAATAAATAATAATGAGTAATATAGAATTATTGTGCAATTTTGTCATATTTATTTCTAGTACTCTACATGAGACTTTCGTATCAAATAGTTGAAAACTTGAAATACCATTTGTTGAAATGGTTTAAAATCACTAAACTCCAAAGTTGTGAGATCGAATTTGTCATTATACTTCGTTTGGTTTACGCAAGTACACATATTAATGAATAAAAAACGAACGTAAAACATGACATCTTGTAATGTTATACGGATTATCCAAATTTGAATTACGTTTGGCAAAGTTGATGCTGAAATTAGAAGTTTAGCAATGTAATGACAAATTAAAAAAGGCAAAAAGAATCAAAACATCAAACATCTGCCAACCTCAATTGATATGAAGTGATGAAAGAAGACCACTTATATGAAATGAAATTAATTAGGGGTACAATCCAAGTCACATGTGTTGAGGGAAAAATGGCAAACATTAAAAACCAAGAGTCACCATTGATTGACACACCTACAAATTGTGTTTTTTCTATCTCAACCATAATCTTATGTATGTTTTTCTTTTCTTAATACAAACATTAATTTGTGTCTTATTTTTATTGCACAATAAGTTCATGATATTATAACTTTCATAGAATTGTCTTTGTTTTAAAAAGACATTTACAACACTCATAATAATCATTATAATTTTTCTTACGAGACTTTAACTCCCAAACTCTTACTAATGAGCATTATAATGAAATACATATAGTTAAGTAATACATAACAACAATTATATTAAAAGATATCCGTACGCAACAACTAAATTAAAAATAATTAATTCGGTTTTTATGATTTACAATACGATAATAAGATATATATATTAGTAATGTTTACATTAATTCAACAAAAAAATTGTTACACACCTAAAAGATAATGTATATAAATAAGAACAAATGTTTGTATACTTATTTGGTATGTAGTTAAAACTTATAAATATATATAACGGTTCGGTCCGACTATCCGCTAATATTTGAAAATGAAAACCGTAACCAACCATCCATAAACCAGGTTTTTGGGTTTCGGGTTTTTTTGAACACCCCGATTAATAAGTCATTCACATATCACAATATCATTATGCTATAAGCCATTTGGTATTATATTGATAACTAAATTCGAAGGGATAAAATAAGTTTGTCGCAGTCTATTTTTGTATACTTTTTATGTAATAAGAAATAAGTTGTCATAAGTTGTTCTCTACATTTTCAATTGTGTGACAAGTTACACATTTTCAATGGGTATATTAGTGTACACATTTTTTTTACCCGTTTAAGGTTTTATATATTTTTCGTACCTATGAATATAATAACTTAATTGACATAATTAATTTTCAACGCTTTTTATAAACGTAAAAGAAAAAGTATAGAGAAATGATATTCTTATTGAAATTACATAACAAGAAATGTTTTCCTGCAACGGGCTAAGCCGGTCACATAGATCAACGTCATCAAGTAAATTGTTCATGTCGTGTGATTATTTTCGTTCTTTTAACTCTTTGTTATTTTCCTAAGAAATATGGTTGGTAGCTAAAATTCAAAGAAATTAATGACTTTATGCATATTCTCACTTAATATTCACTACTAACATGCATGTATATTACTTAATTTTATGATATTTATACCATCTCTATAACTAGTGAAACAGTGTTTTTTATCCTAGTTTATTCAAAAAACTACCCACTGTAATTATTTCTGTGTGACAGCTAGGTAGTAAAGATTTACTCACCAAATCTGGACCACCTAGGTGTAACTGTAACAGTAACAGTAACCTGTTTAATTACATTTTTGCATTTATATAGTTTAGTAGTTGAAGCAACCCCAGAAAGTGAGTCCCTTGGTCCACTTTTTTTGGCCACAAAGCTAAGTATATTTCGAGAATTTAACAATAAATGAGTGTAGATACGAAAATAGGATGCATAGCATTTATATTTTCGGGCAACCCCATCATGTTTGATTGCTTGCAAGATCTGTTTAATGATCACATTACGTTTTGATAGTTTATTACGTTATTCTTAGTAATGGGTGTGGTTGTTTACAAAAGGCGACACGTTATAATCTATTTATGTAACCTTACAGATTTTTATATATACAAAATGATCGATGTTATATATTTTCCTGACTAGTTATTACATACACAAAAAGAGAGTAAATTTCATATTTTATCCCGGATGTAAGTCAAAAGTTATGGATCACGTTTTTTAACTTTAAAAAAATAACATCAAACGTCTCTAACTCTCTATATATAGTTGTTTGTAAGGATTTCATCATTAGCCCCAACAAAACGATTGAAATACCCTAGACTTCTTCCCCTTTAATTGTCTTGACCCCAAGAACATTTTAGTCATTTTATTGCGACTAAAGAAGAAATTGTTGTAAAAATACAATTGTCTAGACACTCGGCATACTATTTAGAGTTAAACGACGAGATTTGTAACTTTCGACCAAAACTCAGGTACTAAACATGCAATTTTTTATGCAAAGAGATAATTTCAACAGCTTTTAGTTTAAAAAAAATGTGTAGGTTTTATTATTAGTAAAGTTAGGTACTCAATCAATTGTTAGAATAGTGAAGTTGAACAATTGGTTGGCCATCTTCCAAATCTTTCACTATGCTGAATTGATATATCATGAATTATGAATCTATATTTGTGTATCCCATTCCATGCAAATTTACATATAAAACAACACCAAACTTATGATTTCTGATTTTGTATGATCTGACCACTCACCATGCATGGTACAAATGTAATTAATACATACATGTTTTTCAAATGATGAACATATATGTATATCAATTTGTCTCTATTATGTGATAAAAATGATGATAGAAATGATAACAAAAAATTGATGATAAGAACTCACTGAAATATTCAAACCAAACGTTCACATGTTAAAAGGTGAACTTGAATATGTAACAACTATGATTTATGTCCATTGTACGCTTAAACTTAAGAGTTAAGACAGTTGAAATTGAAACTTGAATCCGGAAAACATCATCTTTTAAGCACATCAAACCTACAATTTAATATTTGAATCGAACATATATACACTAGAGGAAATTTGTAAAAAGAATCGTCAATAAAAAATTGTCACAGAAAATTGAAAAGGTGTCACGCAATGTTTGTTGCCGGGTAATACTTAGTTATGTATAATGACGCAAAAGTATTATATTAGTATAAGGAATTTGTTAATAACAACCATATACGTATTAATATATTATATGTTTTATTTTCGTGTATAATAAGAAAAAAGGGTAAATTACAGAAATTGTATTTGTTATATGCCTAAATTATCGATTTAGTTCCTAGAGGGAGTAAAACAACATTTTTAGTCCCTATAGTCTAAGGTCATGTCCAAATTTGTCTCTATCAGTTAGATTTAACATATTTTCTATTAAATACTTTTTAAAATTTGACATTTTTAGTCCCTAATTTATAATTTAATTTATAAACAATAGCAATTTGTAATTCTATTAACTTTAGTTTTTTGTTTGAGTCTATTTTTTCACATGTTATTATTTTACTTCAGTTTTGTTAAGTTTTACCTAAATTTCGTAAGAACGTAAACACCTATAAAATACTTTTTAAATGATTAAAATATTTTTCTTTTTGAAAATGTTTTTCGAAGCTTTTGTAACTATCGTCAACACTATAGACGAAAAAAAATTTCAAAAACTTTTTTAATTAAAAAAAAAAATCCAAAAAACATTTTTAAAAAACGTGTTGAGGTTTTAAAAAATAACTTAGGGGTAGTTGTCATGTTCTCGAAACATTTATCATTCTTATTTAAATAACTTCTCTCTACAAAAGTCCGTATACTAATAAATTAATCTCAATTAAAGTTACTCATTTTTTTTTAAAATACTAAACATGAACCATTATCATAAATTCATGTTTAATTTTTAAACATATCGACATAAAAGTTTAAAAATATTTTTCAATATACTTCAAAAAACATGTTAATCTTCTAAATTTAAGTTAATGATATTACATTCAATATTTCATGATATCATGTGTATAACTAAATAATTTTTTTTATTTTTTTTTATACTTTATCATATAATATTTACAAAACATTAATTACATAAATTATAAACTATATACAAATATCAACGCGTATAAGTTATATTTGACATTCATAAATTAAGATTCTTATTTTTGAGAAATAGACATAGAGAAAATACCGATATAAACTTTGGGAAATTTAACTTTTAACAAAATAAATTTATTAGTTGGGGACTAAAAGTGACAAATTTAAAAAATATTTAACAAAAAGTTAGTTAAATCTAACTGATAGAAACAAATTTGGGCAAAACTACTAAAAGTGTTATTTACTCATCTTAGGGATTGAATCGGTAACTTAAACATACTACAAAGACGATTTATGTAATTTACCCCAAGAAAAATCATCTCTCCTTTTGAGACCTCTCCACATTAAAGAAATAACCAAATTTGGGATGTAATTAATAACTTGTTAAACGTAACCAATATGATTGTCATAACAAACCCTTATAAAAGTGAAATATCCTACTCATGGTCGCGAGATGGTTAAGAAACAATTGCAGAAAGTTATTGTACTATAAACGTTAAAATGTAAGCGATAAAAAACTGTTATAATGACAAACCCCCCTCTTATTTCATATTATTGATCGTTATTTATAGGGGTGTTACACCATAAACCTAACAGACCCAAACCCACATATCGGGTTCGAGTTTATTATCTAATAAAAACAACCCAAAACTATCAACCAACTTTTAGAGGTGTGCTTAGTGACTTGTCGTAAATCCATCTTTAATCGTAATCTTACGAGCTATCTTTAACATATTTCTTTTGAAAAGATACTCAATCATACGATAAGTTATTTGAAAACAAAAGTTGCATAAAAACTTTGAAGACTAGTCATAAGTCATTGAAAGGCCTTGTACTTATTGTGGACCTAAAAAAAGCAAATGGGCTTTGATGTAAGTAGGGCTCCTCCCTCTTTTGAAGGCAAAAGGGCCAGACAGATCTTTTTTTTTTTTTTTTGGTTACATCATATTTTTGACAATATAATTTGTATTAATTATATCTTCAAAATACTTTTATTTCATTTAAACATGTATCAAAAATGCCCGGATGAATTTGAAATTGGTTAAACTCTCACCAAAATGGTAAGAAGTATAAGGTTCAATTTCAACTGCCGATAACATTTACTAGCTCAAAATTGAGTCATTTACCCAAAAAAAAAATCCAAACTTCAGTCTGGTCGGGTCAAAACCTGAAAGGAACCGGCCTAGCCAAGAATCAATAAAAACCCGTAATAAAGAAATATCGACACGAAAGAGGCCAAAGCATCCCTCATATAAAAGATAACTCATATTCAAGAAATAGATTCAAGAATCACAAGTGAGAAGCAGCCAAATTCGGAAGTCAGCATCATCAAATCATATCCACAATAAATCGAACTAGTGGCCAAGATAGAAGAAAGAGGGAGGCTACTGATTATATAGACAAATAAGTAAATATTTTTTAAAATGTGAGGAAGAAGATAAGGTGAAAAATGTCAATAAGAGCTTACATTACTACATTGGTTTCATCTATTCAAGCTGCTGATAACATCGAAGAAAAAGGCCGGTTTTTAAGATTCACATCAACAAAACGAAAGGTAACAGAGACTAATGATAATAATGGAGTAGCAGAAGGAAGAAGAGCACTACTTCTTTCAACGGTTGCCGCGGTTACTCAAGCAACGGACTCCAAAACTCAGCTTCTTCAAAGTATGTATTCTTAATTCAATCTCAGAAACACATATACATAGTCACTTTGCGAATTTTACTATTGCTAAAACGAGTTATCCAAAAGTATTTCTATATAAGTAGATGAGTTATATGATGCTTTTATTTCAGAGTACCTGAAGAAATCAGAGGACAATAAAACCAAGAATGATAAAGAGGTAAACAATGGTGCTTTTTTTACTTATAACACTCGCTATAACTATCGATATCAAGGATATAAGATATTTTATACATAACCAATATTGACCTCTAACCGGTCCGATATCCATGAAACTTTGTATTTTTGTAGAAGTTACTAACTGGATTTAAACTAGTGAAGTAAATGAGTTCTAAAGATGTTTCGTTATTGAATAAGAACCAGATATAATACCAAGGGCATATACAGCTTCTCCGTTCAAAGCTTATAAACTTATTATTTTTCGGTTAATTATAGTTTTATACAATGCTATAGTTTTCTCCTACAAAATAGACGGAAGAGTTACTTTTAAGGACAATGCTAGTGATTAATATACTAAGTTGCAACTTATATTTAACGTTGAAGAATTTTGCAAATGCAATATTCAATCTTGTATACTCGTTTCATTTAGTTAATATTCAAGAAATAATGTCCAAATAAGAAAATATGGTATTTGTCTTTCAATCATACTACTTGTATTCACATCCAAGAGGTCCATAATCTCATACATAACACGGAGTACGAATTAGGCAATCTTACGCAACAAGTGTTTATCCGTTTGCTACCCCGTTATATTTCATCAATATTATCTAAGTAACACATGCTAATAACTATGTTTAAACTGCTTTTATTCCAGAGACTAGACAGCTATTACAAGCGCAATTACCAAGACTACTTTGCATTTGAAGAAGGCACGTTGAGACAAAAGAAAGAACTTACGGAAGCAGAGAAGGGTATTCTTGATTGGCTTGAAGCTAACAAATAATACGTTAATATACTCTCTTCCAAACTACATGTAATATTAATTTGATTTCAGAACACGATTATGTTCTACTAGTGAGCCAGTTATCCATTTGCTATGTACTTTAGAATCTACGTTTACGCCCTGAGAATAAAAAACAGACTTATACTATCACAACCAAATTTAAAGTGCATAACTCGAATCATATACTTACAATGACGAATACACAAAATATTCCAAGATTTCAATCCATTTTGTCAAGAATCCGCTGTATCTGATTAGAAACTATGCCTGCAACGATCTCAGGCGAGAAGTTATCGATCATATCTTCTCTGGCTTTTTTACCTTTCCTCTTAGCTTCTTCGGGATTGCTCATCACATGCCTCATTAAAAACTTTAGTTTATCAACAGAAGGCTCTGCCCACAAATGCCCTTTAAATGGCCCGTCTATAACTTCACTCATTCTATCAAAAGCCAACGGGTAGCTGTTTTCCTCGGTTAAATACTCAGTTGGTCCCGACCAATTTGTTGCAATCACTGGCAAAGACATAGCCATGGCTTCCACAATTGGCCGACCCCATCCTTCACCTCTAGACGGCAAAACAAACGCATCAGCTGCTTTATAAAGTCTTGGAAAGTCAACTTGAGCTATATGAGAATCAATCACATAAACCGGAGCCCAACCGTTTACAGGTTTTTCCAACTTAGAATCCTCCACGAACTCCACAATTTTGTTCCCAAAATCGCTATCAGAATGGTAAGGATTTGTTAACAAGTATAAACAAACACCGTCTAACGAATCAAATTCTTTAAGGTAAGATTGTAACAACACATCCCAACCTTTTCTATACTCCCACTTAAACACACTCAAGAAAACAAATTGGCTTTTTGAACTTGACCCGAGTACTAAATTCCCTAAAGACAAAATATCTAACGGGCTGTAATTAACCGGATTAAAAAACTCTGTATCTACAGCCTGTACAACTTTCACAACTTTCAAAGGATCAACACCACTTTTAACAAAAGTCGAAACATGAAACTCAGTAGGAACCCACACCATATCCATCGCATTACACCGTCTCACATGCTCAACATTCAGTCTATCCGTCTCAAACATCGTCCGACCAATCGCAAACCTACTATTTTCCGGGGGACAAGGTGTGGTTTGAAACAAAGGTGGATTCCAAGCACCAGGCTCACTATGACAAACAACAATCGACTCGTTTAATCTACATTCAGTTCGATAAAGCTCGTAAGCTAAATTCTTCATATCTAAAGACAAACCCTCCCAAAATTGTAAACTTTCACTATCCCCATGTTGTTGAATACTTAATCTAAAATTAGGGATTTGTTTGTAATGATTTTTTAGGGCTAATATATAAGACCAAGATTCTGAACAATACCCACCACCAGAAATGAAAGGGGCCATCCAAATTAAGCACTGATTTGAGATTCTTGAATTAGGGTTTGGTGAATTAGGGTTTAAGATTGGGGGATTAAACCCTAAAAGATTCAAAATTGGAGAAATATATTGTGAAATTGTTGATTTTAGGTGGTGGGTTTTGATGTAATTTGTTTGTGAGATTGAAAATGCAATCAAGATTAGTAAAATTGAGGGTTTCAAAAGTGAAATTCGAGGAGGGAGATTTTGGGGGTTATTTGAATTCATAATGAGTAAGTTTGTTAGGTGATAGAAACTCAAATTCTATGATACGAAGTCAAGCTAACATCTGTAGATCATCATGTGCGAAAGGTGCATAACATCATCTCTAATGTGCATATGAATATATGTAAGTGTAGACTAGAACATACATAATTTCATTAAATTTGTAGTTTTCGTTTGTAGTTATGGGTATATGTTTGGCAAGTTAGAGTTGAAGATACGATTTGGAGTTGGGAGATAAAATCTTGAGCTTTTTTATTTTCGAAAACTCCTTTTATAAGCTATTTATTTCGAGGCTTTTTGAAGTTTTTTTCAAAATAGAAGCTAAAAGTTTTACTATCAAATGTATTTTTCTTTATTCGTGAGCTTATATTTTTTGAAAACGAAAAACTTATACTATAAAAAGCTTGTTTCTAAACATACCTTATATAGGAGCTTTCGATTTATAGCACATAGAATTTCATCGTATTGCTTTTGAATCTGGTGCCTTCTAATCAAATAGAATTTTATATATAATTCGTTATGAATTTTGTGATATCCAAAATATATAAAGTTCAAATACTATAATCTAAATTATTCAAACACGGTTTAAAAGTCATATTTGGATATTTAGATTATTAATACCTATCACAATCGAAAATCCAACATTTTTAACCTATAATGATTATTATTTAATTAAACCTTGTTTTATCAATTTTTAACTTCTGATTTAACATGACGTTAAAGGACCATGTTTTTGAGAAAAAAAAAATAAGATGACATCCCACCTACCACTATTAGTGGTAAACGAGACGAGACAGCTCTTGAAATCGACTCGTAAACTATTCGAAATAGACTCGATTTAAACGAGTCGAGCTCGTGCTCGAGTTACTCGAGTAAATTTTCGAGTTGAGTTCAAGCTCAAAGATACTCGGCTTGTGAGGCTCGCGAGCCTTATCGAGTTTATGTTAAATTACACTTTTACCCTTTTGAATACATACTATATAAGGTATTATGTATATAAAGCGAATCGAGTTTAAATAACGAATATTTACCGAGCTCGAGCTTGATTGTATAACCAATCGAGCTCGAGTTTTAGTAACCGAGTCGAGCTCGAGCCTGAAAATTAAAGATCGGTCGAGTTCGAATCAAGTTTCGAGCCCGAGTTATTTCTAATAGTTTGCGAGTCAGTCAACAGTCGCTTTCCTAATCTGGCACAAACCAAATGAGCATAATACCTGCATTTCTCGCATTTATAAATCCAAAGGCTCTCATCATGAAAAGATTTACTACATACTCTGCAATTCGGGTCAAATTTAGCCTTTT
Organism: Senecio squalidus; assembly: GCA_910822075.1. NCBI lineage: Eukaryota > Viridiplantae > Streptophyta > Magnoliopsida > Asterales > Asteraceae > Senecio > Senecio squalidus. Next base: position 45,475,701 of record CAJVGC010000589.1, on the reverse strand, counting down.
GATGTGTTTTTGGGAAGGAATAAGAAAGGTTCTGTGCGTGAGGATGTATGTAAATGTCATTAGAAACCCGGTGAAACTCCCACGTGGAGTTGTCGTCGTTATATTGAACTTGCACCTTTTGTTCTATTAGTTTTTTTTTCTGGCATGAAAGAACAATCTCTATGAATGAAGTAGCTAAAACACTTAACGCAAACATAGAAGATCCCTTCATATTTCTCCCCACCACAAGCATTACATTCACACGTAATTTGTTTAGGGGTAGCCGCTAAAGGGTGTTTGTGGCTAGGGTGATAGATGATTCGATCTTCTAGCCTTGACATTGACATAGCACAGTTTACATCAATGTCAAATTCACATTCAGAACAGTGATAACTAAGCATTCTACCTTTACGGGTGCTTTTACATATATCACAACACCACTTACGATTCTCCCATTGGGACAGAATATGGGTATGCGGAGAATGTGATGTGTGTTTTAACTTCAGGGGAAGCTCTGCACAGAATTTGTGAAGGAAGTAGTTACACGAATCCGCACACTTATAGTAATATCTATGAAACCAACTGATTTCTTTGTTGCACCAATCACATAGACATCGAAAGCCTTGTTTTCTAACCAAATCACCCGTCTCGTCATCATATTCTTCTTCATATTCTGGATATCTTGGTTGCATATCAACGAGACAAAGCGGATGCTCATGTTTAAGCACCTCCATTCTAATTATATATTGTCTCTTTCAAATCTGAAATTTGATTATGTTTACCTATAAACAAGTGATATCTCAATAGGAAATTTTCAAGGTCGAGTAAATACGGTTTTCTAATTTGCTAAGCTTGGTATCTAACTTTTTTCTATTTTAAATTTTCATTTTTTAATGAAAAAGATGAAGCACATTGCAAGTGATGCTTGTAATTTCCTTCTTTTATATCATCATCCTTTGTCTCAAGAAACGGACCGATACTTGGTATATGATTAATAGTATAACAATTTTGTGAAATATATAAACCGAGCATGTAACATTGTTGTATGTTATTCACGGTTGTTCCAACTGCACCAGTACTGTCAACTCTCACAAGGCAAACAAGCTAAGTCAGAAAGTTTATAATATAGTCCAAATTTTGACCTGTATACCACAATGGTATTTGGGACAAAAATGACGAGGAAATGAGCATTAAAATATTGTCACATTCGATTATTGGAAATTCAGATTAAAAAGAGTATATAATTTACAAATCATACTTTTCAACAGCGATTCTTTCTTAAAGAGAATGAAACATTAAAGGTTAAGCTTCTACATTTTGGACTGAATTCGGCTCAAGCTTGCTTCAATTGATCCGTGTGGTTCATCTGTTGGCAGGTACACATCGTCTTCAAACTGTCAAAACACATTAACAGAAAAGGCTTGGCATTAGCACAAAAAGAACGTTCAACTTTTACTAAATCATCCACAAATGAACCAACCATCATGTATATACATACACACGCAGCTAAAGAGAAAACACAAGTGTACCTTTACAATGACTGGATTGGTTTTGCTTGATAAATTCACCGGCAGAAAATGGATGTTGGGCATTTTCAGTTGAATTGATAATATTTCTGGAAACCTGAAATTATATGCAACTCAAATATCAGCATTCCATCCCCACACTAGATTTTTATATATATGCCAATTTGCGAGTTGAATCAAGCCACGAATCGTGAATTCTGAATTCAATTTCTAACATAATTTACATAGTATGTATAATTATAATAAAGTTTAGGGCAAAGGCAGACCTGCCAAGAACAGCTTTCGCCATATAATTTAAAGTAGCCTGAACAGACGGGCTGTAGACGCCCTTTTTGGGAGGACCAAAGAAAGTGTCGACTAACACCTTCTTCACATCCAGGTATGTTTCAGTGAAGCGAATTGGTTTATTGCTAACACTTGATAAATGGTCAAAATGGTATCTGCGTCCATATTTTCACAATCGTATCAAATATCTTTCTTCGAGAAAATTTAAGGAAATCAAAATTCACCGTTTAAATGTATAAAAGGTTACCTCCAAGATGCAGAGACCTCTGTAGCAAGCATTCTCTCTCGTGTTTCAGGTAATATTGTGTTTTGGTCCCGTATGAAACCCTCAAAACCCGACTGTTATTTAAAATTTCAAATAAGTTTCCACAGAAGCAGAAATAAAGTGCTAAAAGTGAGATAAACATGGAACTGGAACAGGATGAAGCTTACTTGTGTTGTCTTCAGCAACGCCAATCCCTCAACACCAGAAGTAACAGACAAAGCGCCATTTTTCTGTATTATAACTTCGGTTGTACGTCTCTCAGATCCAAGTTTAAAACCTTTCAAACATAAGTTCTATTAAAATTTATCGTTGCCTAAACTTTAAGGATATTAATATGTTCTTGTTAAATAACCATTGATTAAAGTGAACCCAGAAAAGCCTTTCTGATTTAATATCCTACTATTAAAACGATTTATCATTGCGTTTAAATTCTCTAAAAAACTTAATACGAAACAAAGAAAAATTACAATGAAAGGAAAGAACGAGATGCAAAAGTGAAGTACAAAACTTTGTTACCATGATCATGCGGTTGACCATCTATGTTAACACGCTCCCACGGCTTTTCAACAATCTTCACAATCGCAGTCGTAACCTACCAAAAAAGAAAACACATTAAATTAAAATCAAACTACTTCTATTAACAAAGTTTACACTTGCAAAGCGGACCACGAGCTATGACATAAGTAGTATTATCACCTGAGCGTAAAACGAAGCAAAATGTTTAGCAAGTATAATAGCAAACTCCTCAACAGAAACTTTCTGTGAACATTCCTTTGCCTTAACATATACCTGGCAATACCATCAACAACCAATATATGCTAAATACAACATTTTCGCTATACGAAATTAATTATTACGCTTTAATTTGAGGATTTAGAGTCTGTTTTTCAAGTGATCCAATAAAATGAAGGCTAGATCATGAATTTTATTTATTTATTTTAAAAGGTCATATATATTCACACTATCTTTTCGAGAACCGGTCACTCACGTACCGTCAGACTAGATAGTAAATTAAAAAAAGTAAGATAAGATAAAGAGGTTACAGTGTTTTTCATGGTATCAGTAGCAACGATATCAGAATTATCTGCGGACACGTAAGCCGGGAGACAATCGGATAAAAGACTGATATTGACATTCCATTCGACGAAGAAATGACGGCCGTCGTCGGATCGCCAGACCCTGCCTACTCTGACGCGACTCTTTCCATGTCTTTGTTCGAAGTTGAATCCGGCGATTTGGTTTTTGGCTGCCATATCGGATTACGTAAATCTGTCCCGATCAAGAGGTTATGTGGAACCAATCAGGGAGTATAAAGAAAACACTTAAAGGCTGGTTGTGAAGTAGGCGCCCACAGAAAATTTGGTAGTGACGTGTTTTGTTCAGTGTTCTAAATAACCCGCCATGAAACCGCCATGTCTCGCCGTTTCTTAAGGCCGTCATGTCTCGCCGTTTCTCAAGGCTTGGAGTAGCCGACACGAAATGATGGATAACTTCTTTGTAAAGCTTGGTTACTATATTTTACATTAGTTGTATATTGATATATGAAATTATTAACTTTTTATAATTTATTGGTGTTGATATAACTTAATAATAGTAAAAATATATATAAAAGTATATATAAAATTATAAAATATATTAATTTTTTGCCGCTTTTTCACGCCCTGAAAAACGCCATGTCTCGCCATTTCTTGCAAAGCTTGAGGCTTGCTCATGCCGCCACGCCACGCCTTACGTTATCTATAACCTTGGTTTTGTTAGATGTTGGCAAATTTAAGATGATTAAATTAGAGTAAATGAGTAATCGGTGTGGCTTCGTTATAGGCTCGTTGTCGGTGACAACGAGCGGATGCTTCGTTATCATATCGTTGTGGTATTCGTTCTCGGTCATCGTTGTCACTACAACGATTGTTTTGATATCGTTGTGGTACTCGTTCTCGGTCATCGTTGTCACTACAACGATTGTTTTGATTTTTCTTTTTCTTTTTTCTTTTTTCTTTTCAATCGGTTACATTTAAAAAAAAAAAAACTTTTTAAAAACTAACGGCTATATATATAACCGTTAGTATTTTATTAATTTTTTTTATTTTTTTTTTAATATCATTTCACCTATAAATACATCCTCAATTTAATCAAAAAATCAAATAATTTCTCCATCTCATTTTATCTCAATCTTTTTCTAAAAAAAAATATATACAACAAAAAATGAGTTCTCATTCTTCAACCGAACTTGATGTTACGGATTCGTCATCGTCCGACTCCGAATTGATCGAAATACTAGTTAAGACGGCAGAAACTATTGAACAAATGGAGAAGGAAGAAAATGAGGCGGAAAGTTCACGTCGGACTGAGAAAAGGAAAAGGCGCTATATCAACCGCGATCGGACTGCAGCAAACGAAAACGTGTTACGACATTACTTCTCCGGCGAAAACACATACTCGGATGAATATTTACGTAGACGATTTCGTATAAGAATACTTCTTTTCCTAGGAATAGTCGAAGGTATATATATATATATATATATATATATATATATATATATATATATATATATATTGTTCCGATCCGCAAACAGACCTGATCCGATCTGATCCGAACCAAGCTGGCATGAGTCGCGTGTAATTCAGCTTATGAACAGTGATTGTAGCTGTTAAATGTTATATAGGTAATGTGTTTATACGTGTATGATTACTGAATAAAATATTATATCGTATTGTGATAGTTTGGTCTGACATAACCGTATATCATCTTAATAAATAAATAAATAAAATATAAGGTTTATTCTATAACGGGTATCAAGTACTTATATGTGTATTGTATGACTTGAAAGTGCATCTGTTTCGTTTTGAGTTTTGCATACCCATGTGGTTAAAGGCTAGTCGAACATTAGAGATTTGATTCAAGTTCAAATAGTATGGGTGGGTGTTAGAGTGAATGACTAGGAATCAAAAGGTAATACCCCTAATTGAAGGGGTTGAGGTAAGTCCATTTCCATCTCTGCGTTAAGAGTCAATATCCAAACTCGGATTATAAGAATACAAAACATAAGAGAATGTGAGGAGATACGATAACTTTACACAAAAAGGGTACTAGTAAATGTAGTGCTGTAAAGCGGTAACAAGAGAGAGCTTTCGTGGATCCTTCCTCGATGGAATTGCTTTTTTTGAAAGTCATTGAAGCAAGAAGGATGGTAAGATTAGCTTTCAAGCAGTCTTCAAGCATGACATGAATTCAAGTCAATATGCTTCGAAGAATTTGATTCTACTTTCATACCACCTTTCACTTCTCCGAGACATTGCCTTTGGTTCTGGCTTTACATCAGGGTCTTGCTTACAATAGAAGATCAATCTTTCATTCTCTTTTTCAGTTCAATGCACTATAATCTATTAAAGAAGAGCTTAAGGCTGAACGTTAAAATGACTTCCTGTTATTAATTCGTACTTATTGAATCGGTGAAAGATTTGTATACGTGACCATTATGATCACACAATTATAAGTACACTTATGGTATATTTCATGGGCTGTGCTTTACATACAATCGATATAAATATCTTGGGGGAATGTTCATGTTCATATAAATATCTCGAATGTCAATCGTGTCCTATGAGTCTATAAAGATAAAACTAAGAAAAAGAAATAACCAATAAAGTCGGGGGATTGTTTATGTAAGTAATGAAATTAAAAGATTGACAATATCAAAATATCAAAAGTCAGCTAAAAGAAACCTTCTTCAACTATACATCCGAAATTACCAGGAATATCATAAATCACCATTAAATTAGGGTGTGAAATCGAATACCAAAACCCTAAAATCAAAATCAAAATCAAAAGATGAGGAGAGTATTTGGTGTTAAGAAAGACAAAGAACCACCTCCGTCAATTAACGACGCTTCTGATCGGGTACCATTTTCTTCCAATTTATATGATTTAATTTGATTAATTTACGAATTAAGTTCTGTTCACTTGTTATCACTTCAATTAGGATCAGATATCGTTGTTTTTATATAGATTTAGGTATGTGGAATCAATCCTAAATAGGTTTTTATCTGTTAAATGTGTTTGAATGAATGTCGATCGATTTGCCGAAAACCTTCTGATGCTATGTTTGCGATAACTGTTAGGAGATCTGATGTGTTATTGAAATGGATGCCTGATTGAATTTTGTAAGTTGTTTTAGATTAATAAAAGAGGTGAAACTGTTGATGAGAAGATCAAACGGCTCGATGTTGAACTAACGCGATATAAAGAACAGATTAAGAAAACCAGACCTGGTCCTGCTCAAGAAGCTGTAAAAGCTCGTGCAATGAGAGTTCTTAAACAGAAAAGAATGTAAGTTTCGTATTTCGTAGTATGAGTTAAATATATAACAGATCTATGCTTAACATAATACTACGTACTTTTTTAATTTGAGAACTATTATCTTTATTTTAAATGTCGGCACATAATTCTTTATAAAATAATAATATTGGAATACATTAGGGAAACTATATGTATTTTTTGGCATGTTAAATAGGTTAGAGCTAATAAATGTTATCTTATGATCTATAAGATAAATATATTGGGAAAAACAGCGGTTGTACTATAGAATTGTGAACGTTGTAGTGTATGATGGCTAAGATTTGTATAACTGAACTACAACAACGTGTAATTCAAATATTATTGGCAGGTATGAGGGACAACGTGACATGCTATACAATCAAACATTCAATCTAGATCAAGTTGCGTTTGCTTCAGAGGGAATTAAAGATGCTCAGCAAACAGTACGTTTTATAACAACTATCAAGTTTCTTTTTTTACTGCTTTGGATATTATCGAGCTTCTGAATTCGATTTCTTGTCACTTATAAAAATTTTGTATCTTCCAGATGTCGGCTTTGAAATCAGCAAACAAAGAGTTGAAAGGAATGATGAAGAACGTCAAGATTCAAGACATTGATGTTAGTATTATATTATTTTTATTATTTCAATGCCCACGATATAATTTCTAATTGTGGTCCTCGTGGGCTATTTAATCTATAGAGTCTGCAAGATGAAATGATGGACATGATGGATATTAGCAATGAAATACAAGAATCTCTTGGTAGAAGTTACAGTGTGCCAGACGACATCGATGAAGAAGACCTCATGGGTGGTAAGCACACATATGCCTTTTTTTTTCTTTTCTTTTTCAAGTATCGACTTCCTTTGTGGACTTTAATATTCATATTGAATGCAGAACTTGATGCTCTGGAGGCGGATATGGGGCAGGAAACTGAAGGTGAAGGTGTACCTTCATATCTTCAACCTGATAACGAGCCTGAAGAGCTCAACCTGCCTTCAGCTCCCAGCGGCCATGCAGTGCCAACTGGCAGAGTTAACAATCAGGTAACTTTAAAAATACATTTTGTCTTATGAAAAAGTTGCATTGTTTGACCGGTTAAATAATGTCAACTTACGCTTGCTTTATATTCGGTTGCTTTACAGGCTGTGGATGAATTTGGTTTTCCTGCTGTCCCTAATGCATCGCTTCGTAATTAAGTGGGAACTGTTATTCTTCAGCTGGATTTTTACCTCTGTAAACAATAGTGTGCATATTCTGGATATTATTACATTTAATTGACGTGATTTTAGGATGCAGTACATTTGAAGAATGTATATCATTTTGTTTACACCTGCTTAATAATTGATGCTTTATTCCATGTAAAAGTCTTCTGATTTATCTGTAATATCCGGCTAGGCTTGGGTCGGTAAAACTGGTGACTTGATTCGACTATTTAACAATGCCACGTAATAGGATGAGTTGGACTGATGGGCACATGATCCTACTCGAAAGGGGTTTGATTAGGTAAGCATGTTATCGTTTGAGACCACATGATCCTGCAAAAGTGGAACCATACGTGCCCTCTTATCTTGAATACCACTTGAAAGTTGAAATCAATTCATATCTCTTTGCATATACACAACTTTCTAGATTCTAATACACAGTCTAATACAAAACGTATCGTATAATGTTCGATTAGAGAAACTGTTAAACCCGAACCGAAACCCGCATCCAAATACGATGAAACAAACTAACCAACGAAAAAACTCTTAAATAAGTTCAAGTGTGTTTGGATGGATGTAGAAAATTACGCATTTGCCCCTAACTAAAAGTGGAAAGTGGTATTTGTGGGTATTTGAGTGTTTCATATTACATGCTCCCAAAAGCTATTTGTCTAGTGGTTCTGTGAAGTGACATCACCGGCGATCACATTTTCTCCGGCGATTTCGTCAGGTTAATTTTGATATACTATATAGGGTTCAAATATATTTTAAAATGTATTCGACTATACCCAAATTACTATTATATGTATCGTACTTTGAAATTTCCTTTTTTAATAACTTTCGGTATTGTATGTATCTGACCTCCTATAACTTGTGAATGGTGACGTGGGGCAGGAAAAAAAAAAACTTGTTTACACATATATTAGGAACGGAATGAAAGTTCGACGCAGAAAATGAAAACTATTGGCTCCGTCCTATTTTAGATGTTCATAAAACTATTTATGTTTGTCCCAAAAACTATGTACGCATTGAATAACTGATAAATATAATTTAGTGTTATACCATTTTTATCGCTAGTTAATTAGAGTTAGCACAATTAATATAGTGAATGAATTTTCAAATATAACAAGTTTATTAATATAACATGTAATAAATTTAAGGGCAAGTATGTCATTTTTTTAGTTTAACACTTAATTATTACACCTATCTGTTTAAACTGGGACGGAGGGAATATATAGTACAATACATATAATAGTAATTTCGTATTGGCGAATGCACTTTGAAATAGTTTGCCTTACAGTTATTGTAAAATGTTACTATCTGCTTCAGTTTGTCTTATTGCTGTCTCTGTTAGGCAGAAATGCAATAAAACGAGGAAGAATATGACAACACGAACGCAAACAATTTGCATAGGTGGTTTGATTGGTTTAATTCACAGGCACGGTGGAGATACCTTATTGTTATTATTGTCCGCGGTGGTCGCCATACAATCCATTTGTGAATGAACTCTATAACCAATAATGCAACTTTTGACCTTTTCCGAATAAACTCACATGCTATGTTTTTTAGATCCCGAGCACGGACAAATATTGCTAATCATGCCTTCTTATAATCCTAGATATTTATACCAAATATCCATGTTTTGAAAACCTCATGTGGTCTCCGGATTTACATGTTAACCATAAGGAGAATGCAGATTTGATGTTAATTAGTTAGTGAGTCGTGTTATTATCGATTTGTAGTATTATTTTGGTTTTCAGACTCTTATGGTCCATATGTTTTTTCTATGGTTGGAATTCTATAAGGAAAATGTTGCCTTATATGTATCGTCGCATAGTGATCTTTCTTTTGAAATAAATCTCGATTTGTGTCTTTCTCTAAAGCCTGGTTTATTGTAATGATTTGCAGGTGAAGATCTTGCAATGTCAACTACTGGTCCTAGCGATCCTCCTCTTGTCGCTCAAAGGTAAAGTAGATATGAACCATTTCTAAAACTCTAATACGTATCTATAACTGTTCTTTGTTATATGTTCACTTATTGTAGTATCAAAACTGGTTTTGATAGCATAAAAGGTTGGTATTTACGTACTTTATATTTCAGATTATTAGGGAAAGTTGCCTTAGTAACTGGTGGTGCTACTGGTATCGGAGAGAGCATCGTACGTCTTTTTCATAAACATGGAGCAAAAGTTAGCGTAGTCGACATTGATGACCACCTTGGTCAAGAACTATGTCAAACTCTTGGTGACAACACTTGTTTCATTCACGGTGATGTAACTATTGAGGATGATGTTTCTCGTGCAGTTGACTTTTCAGTCACCAATTTTGGCAGGCTGGATATCGTGGTCAACAATGCTGGAATGGGCGGGCCACCCTGCCCTGATATCCGTGAATTCGCCCTATCAACATTCGAAAAGGTATTTGATGTAAATGTTAAGGGTACGTTTATTGGAATGAAACATGCAGCTCGGATAATGATCCCGTTAAAAAAAGGTTCGATTGTTTCTCTCTCAAGTGTCGCAAGTGCTATCGGGGGGTTGGGCCCACACGCATATACAGGGTCAAAACATGCTGTTTTGGGACTGACAAAAAGTGTGGCTGCTGAATTGGGACAACATGGGATTCGAGTCAACTGTGTTTCGCCTTATGCAGTTTTGACTGATCTGGCTTTGGCACATCTGGCAGAGGATGAAAGAACTGACGATGCAAGGGCGGGGTTTCGTGCTTTTATTGGAAAGAATGCTAATTTGCAGGGTGTGGATTTGTTAAAGGAGGATGTTGCAAATGCTGTATTGTTCTTAGCCAGTGACGAAGCGAGGTATGTTAGTGGAGCCAACCTGTTTGTTGATGGAGGATTTACTTGTACAAATCACGCGCTCAAAGTATTCAGATGATTGTTGTAGCCATGTTGTTGACTTGTGTTATCTTGTAAGTGTGGTTTTTCTAGGCTTTTTATGACAAAACCCTTTCGTTTAATGAACTTTCCGTCCCAATAGAAAAATATATATTTGGCCAAGATATGATTATCTTAAATTCATGGGTGTCGAGTTGTATCTGAGAACAAACTACGCATTAGACAACAAGAATAAGCTAATTTTCTTTGTTTGACGTTTAAACAAGGATTGCTACATAGTTTTGTCCCATTCTTTAAAAGAGTGGGATATCTAAAACATAATCTTCGTTTAGAAACAGTGAAACGGAGGGTTATCTAATGCTTCCTAGAATGTATGCAGCTTAACTGCTCTTCTATATCTGCAGAGCTTTACGAATATTCTTCAGTTAATATGAAGCCTGCCCATGTCGATCATATTCATATGCCAAGAAGGTTCTACATGCAATTTCTCGGCATCACCAGTAGAATTCGACCTAAAATGTGATCTTACTTTGCTGCCACTACGAGAAAACGCCCCTCGTCTTTTTAACCCCTCGGCTTCATTTCTCATGCACTGGTACTCCCCTGTATCAGCATTCATAATATCTTATCAGATAACACGTAATTTACACTAAAGGGTATTTCACAGTAAAACTTAACAATAACTTAGGTGGATCTTGAATGAATAACTTACGTTCCATGATAAACTTCTCCTGCTGCAGCCCGACCAACTTCTGCTTTAGTTGCTTGTTCTCCATTGACAAATAAACACGATGCTTTACTAGAGCCTCAACTCTAACAGTCAATTCTGACACGATATTCTGCAACATGCACTTTATTAGATAGATATAGATGCCAAGTTAACTAATTAGTACAAGTTCTAATGTTTTATCATCACGAGAAAAAGAAAGAAAATGAATCTGTTAAGTACATGATTATGGATTGTAACAGAGATCGCATATATTGCCAGAAGTTATTTCTACTGGTTTTACCTGAAAATTTTCAACAGTTCTTTCCAGTTCTGCTATATACTGAAGTTTACGTACTCGTGACCGTTGAGCAGAGTGCCTAGGGAAATCAGTACCAGAAATTTAGTTTAACAGTAAGTATAATTGTAAGCTGATAAAAGGTAAAAATTTAACCACGCATTATAATGGCGGGAAATGCAAGATACAAATTTAAACAATCTGATCGGTCAGATGCAACCAAACAACAAATCATGTAGACAAAAATGCAAGATACAAATGTAACTTGATGTTTCATCCATCAAGTAGTTCCATACTTCCATTAAGGCGAGTGGAGAGAGCATATAGGAATAAGCAATGGTGACAGCTGATAATTTATTCGAGATCACGTATCACTATAATAGTTGGACCTTTTCTCGAATCAGGTTAAACTTACTGGACCCAGACAAAATACATTGGCTTGCACAGAATTCAACGCCCACTAATGATTACCTAAGGTTCCATACCTTCCAAAATATATAAAGTTGTTAACAGTGTGGAGGACATATGTTAATGGAATAATGGTTGAATAACAAAAAACACGAGACAAAAAATCATCCCAATGTTGACTTTTCATTAAAGCTGACATAGACCTTGTCAAGTTCTAATATTAGATGCTTTTCGCCAACTTTAAGCATACAATGCATGCAGAAAAAATAAGCCAGAAACAGTTATGTATGCCCTATGTGAATTAAAACGCAGAGCGTGATAATAAATATATTTAAAAAGAAACAGAAATTGTTCAAGTAACAACTAACACCAATAAGTTTTTTAAATCCTATATGAGCTAAACCATAAGTTGACAACAATGGGACGGGAAGTTCAACTAGAGACTTATATTACATAATTGGAACAACGGTAATGACTTTTCACAAACAGACGCAATGTTCTAAAATATTGAAAATATGCAGAAAACAATATATGAACATAAATAACGAGTGTAACAAGGAGAAACCTTAATCCTAACCTTTTAAATGGCTTAAGCTCCATATTGCCTTCCCCGCCTACATCTTGTACTGAATCGGCTTGTGGAAATCCAGAACCGAAAATATCTGAATTGACATACTGCACAGGACCATGAGAAGCATACTCTGACAAAGCTGAAACTATAGCACTCTCTTGAACTGATGATTTATCCTTGGCCCGTGGTGAGTTAGGACCATAAACACAAGCCGACTCCAACCCAGTAGCAGGATTCGCATCCTCTTTTTCTGTGTTCACACTCGCCAACTCAACATCATCCAAAACACTTCCACAATCACTAGCTGCACTAATCCCCGAATCCCAATCCCCCAATAAATCATCTAGCCACGCTGGCTGCTCCTCCAACCCAAAACTTTGTGGCACAGATTTCTGTCGTTGCAAATGAAAACTTTCGTCATTCCAAATGAATGAAGACGAAGAATCAAGGGATTTCGTCTTTGAAATTGGGCAACGAGGAGGAAGTTGAGGTTGCTTCGACATGGTTAATCAAACTTCTAGAACAAAACCGGAAGAAAAAAATAAGAATACCTTTAGTCACATGATTCATATCTGTTACAAAATAGTTTTCTTAACAAGTAACGAAATAATCTCCTTTTCGAATTCAAATTTATTGCTACCATGTGCAAATACACACTCAACAACTTTTTTTCAAAATCTTTAGCTACACTTTGAATGGTTGGCATCTTTACCAACTTACATTAAACAAATCAACTTATCGTGTCCGATATTACATACGAAATCAATAACTTCACTCCAACACATCAAGTTTTGTTATAAATCCAACATTTAAAACCAGCATAATTCCATTTATGGTATGAACAGTAAAGTTTGACCAAAGTCAAAAATCTTTATTTTCTGAAAAATCCAAAATTAGTACTGATTTTTAGGTTAAATAAATCAAAATTCAAACTTTTTTAAAACCCTAGTTTTTTTTTAAAAAAAAAAAAAAAAAACTTAAAAATGCACAAATAAATAACAATTTAATATTAATTATCACACAGTTAAAAGCTACAAAATGTAGATAAAAACATTCAAAATAACTACAAATTATTCAATAAATAGCTAGGTTTAATTGATTATTGAATAAATTATGAAATTATTGAATTAAAAAGTTGAAAATAAGTAATAAAAGTTGTTGTTTTTTTGTGTAATTGGAATTGTTAGGGTTTTAGATAAACAATGTGTTGAAATTGGGGGAAATTGGGGTACCTTTTACCGGCGATTACCGAGAGAGAATTTGTGTATGGAATGCGTAGAGTGTGAAGCTTTGCCTCTTTACACGGTGGCTCACTACAGACTGACAACTGGGTTTAATCCAACAACTAATAAATATACCTTTATGGCTTTATATTCTACATATCATTTTCAAAATTTCCATTTTTATCTCGGTTTTTTGTATAATAGTATTTTAGTTATTTCATTTTATCTACGTAAAATAGAATATAAATTTAAGAGTTTAATAGATACTTTTAAAATGTTAGAAACTAAGAGTGCATTTTAACAATTATGACAAACCCGATATCGGAAATTAACTCTATTTGAGTTAGTTTTTAAATCCGTGTATATGGTTTGGCCAAATCGAAATCGAAGATATGGTCTCTACATTTTCGAAAATGCAAGTGTAATATTTATGAAAAATATTTAGTGTATATATTGTTTATGGCTGTATTAAAATAACTAAAATACATCTACACTTTAAAGATTAATAGAAAGTGACATATAAGTAATTCAGTCACTTTAATTTAGACTAAGATGTTATATGCATTAGAAATTGTTCATATGGATTTTGTCTACATTTTTAAAAAGGAAATTTACATCTATTTCCTTATAAAACTTCAATATTACATCAATGTCCTTGTAAAAATCAATACTACGTTAATATCATTCTAAAACATTAAAAAGTCTCATATATATCCAAAATAATAAATTAATAATATTTAAATAATTTTAATATTTAAATTATTCATCTAAATATTAATTAAACTTTTTACTCAAGTATGTTAGGTTTATCCAACATTAACCAATGTATCTCAATTTCATAAACTCGCAATATAGATTTAAAAGATATTGATTTCTCTAATTTTGAGCATTAACCGGAATAAAAAGGTTGCAAAACTTCCTCGTCTTGATTGATCAATGTTTTGTAATATATGTTTAAAACAATTTATTCATTGAATTTAATATATTCAGTTCATTCGGTATTTGATTCTTCATTGACATATATGTTTAAATAAGCATTTGATTAGTTTTATTGATTTATTCAATAATTTAAAATATTTAAAATCATTTAATTAAAATTTAGATGAATAATTTAAATATTAAAATCATTTAAATATTATTTATTTATTATTTTGGATATATATGAGAATTTTTCATGTTTTGGAAGGATATTAACGTAATTTTGATTTTTACAAGGACATTGACGTAATATTGGAGTTTTATAAGGACTTAGATGTAAATCGCCTTTTTAAAAAAAATATAAGAGTTGACTCTTCAATTTGCTTAAATCACATACAATTGGTTTTTGCGATTAACTTTCAAATTATTAATTTTAGCTTTGATATTATGTGCAAACTATGTTTAGCTTATTTTCCAATTTTACAAATATAGTTAAATAATATTTTTAAAGAGATCGGTTTAGGTTGCAAATCTTACTACTTTAGTCTTTACAATTATTGTTTTATAACTCAGTTGGTCTCAAGTTCGTTAAACATTTAAAGTATAAAGTGTCAAAAGTATCCTTTGAAACTTACTCGTGAGCTACATTATTTATTTAATAAGTTATCTTAATGGAGCTTAGGGGTGTAAACGAGACGAGACAGCTCGCGAGCTACTCGAGATCGACTAAAAAACTATTCGAAATCTACTCGATTTAAACGAGTCGAGCTCGTGCTCGAGTTACTAGAGTAAATTTTCGAGTCGAGTTTGAGCTCAAAGATACTCTGCTTGTGAAGCTCACGAGCCTTATTGAGCTTATGTTAAATTAGACTTTTACCCTTCTAAAACATTCTATATAAGTTATTATGTATATAAAGCGAGTCGAGTCGAGTTTACATAACGAACTTTTACCGAACTCGAGCTTGATATGTATAACCAATCGAGCTCGAGTCGAGTTTCGAGCTCGAGTTTAAGTAACCGAGTCAAGCTCGAGCTTGAAAATTTAAACTCGGTCGAATTTCAAACACGAGTTTTAATAATCGAGTCAAGCTCAAACTTGACAATATTCAACTCGACTTGACTCGAATAAATACCTAATTAAAGCCTGCCTAATACATGAGTTTACCACCTAGTTTGTTACAAAAGAAATAACCTGTTATATGAGTTTTAAAATAATACTTTACCCATATTACTATAATTTATAATTAAAGGGTGTTTATTTGAGCTTATATAAGGGGCTTATGAGCTTATTGAGTTTCAGCTTATGTTTCATAAGTCCGAATTTTATGGCTTATGTAAGGGCTTATGGGTTTATTACTGTTTATTATGACTAAATAAACAGTAATAAGCTCATAATATGTTACATAAACCATAAAATTCGGGTTTATGAAACATAAGCCGAAACTCAATAAGCTAATAAGCTTCTGTATAAACTCAAACAAACACCCCTAAGCTTACATAACCTAAAAAAAATGAAATGAACACAAACAATACATCTAGGACATGTAAACAAAAATCCAAAAACATATGGAATGCTAATTCGATTTTACATTAGACTACAACAAACAATTTCAACGGTGGAGATTTGCTAACTAATCACACAGATGATTCTAGACCCTTCTCAAGCTCTCCAAAACAATCCCAACCGTCCATATTTAACCCCTTCAAATAATAACACATCCCCAATATTCCAAACCCCTCTTTCTCTCTTTCGCCGAACATACCACAGTCAAGTCTTCTTAATTCGATCTATTTCTTCCCTGGTAATAATCCATCTATAGATACAGAGTCTATACGTATATATTTCTCAATTCGATCTGATTTTGATTATAGATTTGTAATTGAATATTAGAATCGAAGAATTAGAGCAGGATGTTTGGACGACAGCCAAAAAAGAGCGATAACACGAAATATTACGAGGCTCTTGGAGTAGCTAAGAACGCCGGACAAGATGATTTGAAGAAAGCATATCGGAAAGCTGCTATTAAGAATCATCCTGATAAAGGTGGAGATCCTGAAAAGGTATAATTATCTAATCCTAATTATTTTCATTTAATTGTTGAATTATCTCTTTAGATTGGTGTGATAGTAATTGATTATCCCAATTGTTATAGTTATGTTCTAAGTTTGATTTGTTTATAACTTGCTTTCGAGTTAGGATATGTAATGCACTATTTTATAGTTAGATGTGTGTAATTAGTTTTTATATGCTTTTGGATAAAATATTGTATTTCTTTTAGTTTAAAGAGATTGCCCAAGCTTATGAGGTTTTGAGTGACCCCGAGAAGCGTGAGATTTACGATCAGTATGGCGAGGATGCCTTGAAGGAAGGAATGGGAGGTGGAGGTGGTGGTCATGACCCCTTTGACATCTTCCAATCCTTCTTTGGTGGAGGTGGCAATCCTTTTGGAGGTAACCACCCTGTAGCCACTTTTAGTTTAAAAGTTCTGTATCGATATTAGAGTTGCTACACTCAATTGCTATATTTTGTACTCAGGTGGTGGTGGTAGCAGCAGGGGACGAAGACAGAGAAGGGGAGAAGATGTTGTTCATCCTCTCAAAGTTTCTCTTGAGGATCTGTATAATGGAACCTCCAAAAAGCTATCCCTTTCACGTAATGTACTCTGCTCCAAGTGCAAGGGGTGAGTATGCATCTTCATTACTATTTTATTTTCGATTCTTATTGGATTGTGGTATTTATGAAACTAATTTAAGTTATAATATTGCAGTAAGGGTTCAAAGTCAGGTGCTTCAATGACATGTGGTGGCTGTCAAGGTTCTGGAATGAAAGTATCGATCAGACATCTTGGCCCGTCTATGATCCAGCAAATGCAACATCCTTGTAACGAGTGCAAGGGTACTGGAGAAACCATCAATGATAAGGATCGGTGTCAACAGTGTAAGGGTGAGAAAGTGGTCCAGGAAAAGAAGGTGCTTGAAGTTCATGTCGAGAAGGGCATGCAGAATGGGCAGAAGGTTACATTCCCCGGAGAGGCTGATGAAGCTGTAAGCTCTATTATTCCCTTGTTCTATTAGTATCCATTTATATTAGATAAAATAATGTTTCTTGACTTGGTTTGTGTATAATTTTGCAGCCCGACACTGTGACTGGTGATATTGTGTTTATATTGCAACAAAAAGAACACCCTAAATATAAGCGAAAGGGTGATGACATATTTGTTGAGCACACATTGAGCTTGACTGAGGCGCTTTGTGGGTTCCAGTTTATCTTTACTCATTTGGATAATAGGCAGCTTCTCATCAAATCTCAACCCGGAGAGGTTGTCAAGCCTGGTAATTTTTCCTGCTCTCTTTATATATATACTAAATAAGCTTGTCTTTTCTCGTGGTAGATTGCTAATCTCTCATATGATTCTTTTGATACAGATCAATTCAAGGCAATAAATGATGAAGGAATGCCAATGTACCAGAGACCGTTCATGAGGGGGAAGCTGTACATCCACTTCACGGTGGAATTCCCAGAATCATTAGCCCCAGAGCAATGTAAGGCGTTGGAAGCAGTGCTGCCACCAAAGCCAACAATGACGATGACTGACATGGAGCTTGATGAATGTGAAGAGACTACTCTTCATGATGTCAACATCGAAGAAGAGATGCGTAGGAAACAACAGCAACAAGCTCAAGAAGCTTATGACGAAGACGAAGACATGCCTGGTGGTGCCCAACGGGTACAATGTGCACAACAGTAATTGAAACATGGCGAGGTGAAGCGTTTGGTCATATCTATAGGTTGTATTGGCTAAACAATAATTTCCATCAGCTGTAATTTTCTTTCGTTTTTATACTAAATTTGTCTATCTGTTTTGGTAAAACCTTTAATATATGTATGACGGATCGAGTAATTTCTAAAATCTGGTTTCAGAAGTTTCTTTAGTCTTGTCTGTATTTTCTGTTATATGCCTGATGAGAAATAGCCTTCACTTATATCTGTTTATTGCAAACGCCAAGCGCCATTGGGGTGTTTGGTTTGGATGCTGCATTTCTTTTATAAGTTTAACAAGACTCATAAAATTTAAGGAATCTATTATCATAGTATACTAGATTATATAGCGCGGATAGATAGAGACAAAAATTGATCGTAAACTTTATGTTTATGAATCCGTACTTTTAAATTATTACGAGAATGCAATACTACACGTATAATAACAAATATACATTTATGTTTATATACATGTTTATAGTTATAATAACATATATATATTTACGTTTATACACATATTTGAATATTTTGTATTAAGAGGTTTTAGAATAATAATAATAAAGTAATTCATAGTCCAATAAAAGAAATGTTTTTTATGATAATGGTAATGAAATTGAAGAGAAAATGCAATTATGTATTGTAAAAGGGTGTAAAATGAAAAAAATATACGATGACATCATCAATTTCATAAACGGTTGAAATCAAAGTATTTAACTCATCTAAAGTACTTTACTTTCCCATATGACATTTAACACTCAGTTTTTATTATATATTAAAGATTAAAGATTTAACAATTTCCTATTTAAAGCTTTATTATAAAACATTTTTAAATTTCATAAGAAAACATGTTTGAAAATAAATCAGTTTATATAGTCAGTTTTCACTTTAAAACCGTGGCATAACCGTTATCTTCATTTCAATTCATCAACTACTGCACACACAAACTCTCTCCTTTCCTGACGATGGCACGAAATGATCAGTTTTCGAAAGAATTGGTGGCAGTACCAGTAGTGTTGATGGTGATACTCTTTACGACACCAGCAAGCAGTGTGACTCACATTGTCGGAAACAACATTTGGACGATACCTCCAGCAAACAACTTCTATAACGACTGGTCCTATAATCAGACTTTTCATGCCGGCGATTATCTTTGTATGTACTCGATCGTTACTAAACTATTTGTTTCGTGTTTACTTGTTGAAGAGCCTCATTTTTAATAGTAGTATATATTATTTGCATTGGCGTGTAACTAAAACCGTTAAAATATTGTTGATTAATTTGTTTAAAAACTTGCAGATTTCGAGTTTGAATCAGAAATGTATAATGTGGTGCAAGTAGCTGTTGATGAATTCAGGGACTGTGTGGTAGGGGAGTTCTCGGCACAGAGTACGACTGGGAAATTCACCGAAGGGCCAGCGTTGGTTAGTATATATACTCCCGACTCGTGGTATTTTGTATGCGATATATTAGACTATTGCAAGTTAGGGGTAAAAATCCATGTACGTGTTGAACGTTAAGCTATTTTCGATTGATGTATTGGCCTACTCGTTTTACAAAATTGTGTAAACTATGGTTATAAAATATGGATATTAAACTTGATTTTGGCAGTTAATTTACTTATGTACGAGCCGAATCAAATTTAAACATGATAAAACACAAATATTAGATTTAAGATCTCATCATATATATGATGAGATAAATTTAAAATATGATAGATTGCAACAATCTTGGTTATGAATAATATTAAAAAGAGTTCGCTAAACATAGCCGATCGAGTTATGTTTAAGATATATACTTTCATGTTTAAACTGATCGTACATTAAACGTCAAAAGTCGACCATCCAAACACTTATGGTTTTATGTTTAATTTGTGGTATTCACAGTCAAAAGCATCTTTAACTATATAAAAAAATGTTTGACTTTTATAATTATTAAAATAACAAACTGATTAAATTAATAAAGCAAACAACACCCGATAGAATTGTTTAGATTTAAATTTATATTACTTATTACTTATTACTTATTAAAATATGATAAAATAAGTAGCAAAAAGATTGCGAACTTAGTGCAAGTTGCCCACTAGCTATACTCTATACAAAAAACACATTTATAAAACTAAACAAATAAGATCGAATTGTGATCGAGTTTCACATACACGTAAGCATCGAAGATGTTCATGAACAAGTCTAAGTCAACTCGATCGGCAATGCCGATTTCCGACACACTGGACAAGTAGAATGAACCTTCAACCATGTATCTACACAAATCATATGAAACATGTGCCCACATTCGGGCAATAAGCGAAGGACGTCTGTAGGTTTATAATCCGCTAAACAAATAGAACAACCGGATCCCATGTCAACTTTATGAGTCTTCACGGCCTCAGAGTGAAGAAACGTCGGGAGAGTTGATAAGGTGTCATTGTTAAGTCCGTTAGAGGGTGAGTTGGAGTCATCGGTGTCAGAGTCGTCTGTGGTGGTCCGGAATATGGTAGTGCGAGGTGGTGGAGGTGATTGAGAGTCTTTCTTGTACTTGTACTTGTACGTAGTGTAGCATAGGATTGATATGAAGAGGACGACAACACAGGCGAATCCAAGGTCGTAGGTTACACCTCCTTGGGTATTTCCAGTGTCGCCGGCCGTGGTGTTTGATTGTTCTCCGGCGTGATTTGTGTTGTTCATATTACATATGTGAGGAGCGTAGTGAAAGTTGTCAACTTTGGTTGTTTATATGAGAAAGTAAAAGGCGTGACAATTGCCAATTACGACAAGGTCACTTAATTACTCTTAGAGTTGAATTAAGGATTTAATTAATCCAATCTTTATAAAATACAAATGTCTTATCTTTAGTTTTAGTAGTAAAAGTTGACACTTTGTTGTTTATAAGAGAACGTAGACCTTAATTTATACTCGTTTCGATATTCCTTGTGCCAACAAATATAGTACATACATTTTTTTTCTTACTAATTTTAGAACTCATCACGAGATCAGTAAACATAATAGACGAAAGCTAGCTTGTCATTCACCTTTAACGAACATGGTTACATGATCTAGATCCGATTACAGATATGTAAATTTGTTTGCAACATAATAGATGATAGCTAGCTTGTCATTCACCTTTAGTTTCTGTGTTTTGATCCAAGTAATGTTTGCGATCAGGGGCGAAACCATAAAAAATCACACATGGGCTACGGTCTATTTTGTCCCAAAATCGTCTCCTCATGTTTACGATTGGTTATGAATTTAATAGTGTCAGTTGAAAGAGTTTTAGATGTAATTTATTCTGAAGATGCCTTTCATACTTCCGTAAGGTCGTTTGCTTCAGAGTTTCCTATTGGCCGTTGTGGTTGTCAACTAGTACTACCGAGGTTGCCATATATATATATATCGGTAAGTCAAATCCTTGCTAATTTCTATCCTACGACAGTAAGCTTTCATATCAAAATATATTATTTTGAATTTTTTTTATTAAGGACAAACTATATCCGGTGTATTGAGCCATTGAGGTAGCCAAGTGTCTAGGATCAGACCCATATATTAAAAAATCTAGAACTACTGGTTGTGCAAATGCGCGATATGATGCTAGTTTATGTGCCTCTCAAGCCTAAATCAGATCCATGAATCAAAACCTAAGAGTAATCATAACTAATTAACTATGATTATCATCAAATATGTGGAGAAAGATTTACAAAAATAATCATCTAACATGGGTTTTTATTCAATGTTTAGATTGGTTATGTCGTTGCTAAATGTATTTGACATGAACAGGTACGTCGGTCAACTCTTCGATGAGATGCTAAAAGATACACAAGATTACAAAAACAAGCAAATAACGAAACACATTTACAGTTTATCAACACTCGCACACAATATTGTAGCAGCTATTCTTTGTTACAACCTACTACTACACTATATAATGTGTGTAAGTGTAATATGCGAGCTGTGGTGGACTTATGATCAACTTGTGCCCGGAGAGCCCTCAACTCGGATGTGTAAATTACAAAATTTCCATTTTATGTCGATGATACACGTACAAAAGTGTTTAGATACCGATTATTTTCAATCCTGAATCCGCTATTGTTGCAGAAAATATTAACATTAGGGTATTTTATGTATAAACCTATGCACTTTTAAAATATATAAAACCGCCCCATCTCATCAAAGTATAATTTTCGAATGGAACGATGTCGAAAGTTTTAAATTTCAATAAACTTTGGATGACGTTTGACTGTTTCCATTATACTAATCGTGAGTATGTTTGGGAAAACTTATTGTAAGCTAGAACTACGAGCTCTAATCTTTAATATATAATAAAAGAGGGGCATTAAAAGCCACATGGCGAAATAAGGTCCATTAGATGGATTAACATATTTGATCTCAGCCGTTAGATTAAATTGATGATGACATCAAAGACTATTTTCATTTTACACCCTTTTACAATACATAATTACATTATCTCTTTAATTCTATCTCCCCTAAAATAAAAAACATAATTCTAATTTACCTATAAAATCGCTCAATTTTAATTATTATTTATCTTATTGTTATTCTAAAATCTCCTAATACAAAAGATCATAACATGTGTATAAACGTAAAAGTGTATATGTTATAAATGTAAAGGTATATATATTATTATAACTATAAACAACATTTGTATAAACGTAAAGGTATATATGTTATTATACGTGTAACATTGTCTTCTGATAATAATTTAAAATCTGCATAAACATACAGTTTACGATCAAGTTTTTACTTTATCCGCGCTATCGCGGGACAATAATCTAGTTAAAATTTGAAACGGATAGTTGTAGCTTTTGTTTAGACCTTTAGTGACGGACCAAGTGACGAGATTTGTACTTATGAAAGTAAACACATAATATTCCCATTAGTATAATATTAGAAATGACATGGTTTCTTTCGAAACTGCCATCGGTGATTAGTGGGCCAATTTGCTGACGACCATCTTTTCATGAGTTTTTTGTATTATTAATTTAATTAATTTAAAAATAATAATAATAATCTATATCATTCCTTAACAAAATAAATAGAATATACGGAGTATTAGGTAAAAATCTATTCCCATTAGTATTCTGTATAAAGAATTTGCGTTGCATATGTAAACTAGAGACTTCTAAGAAATAAACAAAACCTTACTTTTAGCTCAAGTTGCCCTGAATATATATAAGAATATTTTTGCTACATAAAAATATATATTGCTTGCTACTTGTATATATTATATACACAAACCATATATAATTGCTTAAATTGTAGGCAGTGCCGAGTTCCGGCACACCGGACAAGTAAGGGAGCCTTAAACCATGTATCCTACACACATGAAACATGTGCCCACATTCCGGTAACAATGAAAGGACGTACGTATAGTAGGCTTATAATTCGCCAAACAAATAGATCAACCAGAGCTTTTGGCATATATCCTTGGAAGAGTCTTCTTTGTGAGGCACCGTGATCTCGGAGTAAAGAGACGTAGGGAAAGTTACAAGGATGGCTTCGTCAATGCCTTGAGAAAATCTTATGGAGTGATGGTTATCGTCAGCATGGCTATTGTTTGTGGTGGAAACAAGAGAGACGGTGGCTGTCCGGAGTGATTGTGAAGAAGGTTGTTGGTACGTACCCAAACGTTTATGTCAATTAGCTTGTTTAGATAATATAATTATGTGTGTTTTGTATTAAGATTTCCGAGTTGTAAAAGGTAGAAAAGATGAAAGTGTAAGCGACACTAAGAGTGGGTCACCATCTATCTACAAATAGCAGTGCAATGTTCATTTTAGATAGTCGCTTGAGCTAGGTTTAGAGTGTCGCATGCTCCAACGTGTCGTGTCAATTTAGGTTTTTGGTTATGTACGTGGGAGTTATATATATGTACATCAAATCTTGTATGTTTCATTAACGTTATATAATATATAAGATTTGACTATTATATACTTGCTCGTGTTTTGTTTTGCATTCGTTTCGTTTATATATTCTCTGTTTATCAATTTCCAGTCGTTAGACAATAAAAATCCAAAGGTAGATTGAAGGCATGGGACTATCAAGTGGTATGTCGCATGGGACCTTTCCTTATGTATTTTCGGAGTTGGCGTTTGGATTGGGTGGCTCTCCGGCGTTTGAAATTAACTAAATATGTATGTACGTTTTGAATTATGTAAAGCTTAACCATGGACCATAATAACAATGCATTAAAATTCCTTATGAAAATAGAGAATATAGATTCATTTGAATTATGTAAGGCGATAGTTAACAAAACCCTGTATTTTTATCGTCAAAAGATAACTTTTATTGATAAAAATTATCAAAAAGCTAAAATAATCTGATATGAAAAATGAGAATCAAGGGAAAACTTAAACAATGAGCACACGGAAATCTCACAATCGAAGATCACATCAAAACAACAGTAATAACAATAATAAAAAAAACCTAGATCCACCTCACCCTTGATAGAAACTTAACTTGAATAAAAGTTCAAACAAATTTGGCATCTAGTCTAGCAATATCTTAATCGGAATCGTAAGCAAACTCTAATTCTCCATAAGTTCAACAATGGCAACCGACACCATTTGTTCCAAAAACTTCTCTAATAGAAAATTAAAGAGCATAAGTTTTTCGTTCTTTCAAACGATTGGATCGAATAAAGAAACCGAAAGATCTGTCTCTGGCCCAACTTGGTCTTTAGATCTGAAGTAAATCACTCTACTTACAAATTGGTAATTCAGAAAAATATATTTTGAGCGAACATTATGATACGAACTACCTCTTCAAACTATGCAGTCTCCAATATATTGTTTTCTTTTTTACTAACAATTCAGAATAAACATTTTAACAATCTAATTAAAACATGAACATCAAACACGGGAATACAAGGATTTTATAGATGGTTGTATGATCCACTTTATATATGATCGATTTAATCTACTGGTAGAAAGCTATCACTCCGTTTTTATTAGTCTTTATGCTCACCAAAAGATTACAAATAAATTACAACCTTGAATTATACAAATATATCTCGCTAGATATGGCTTTAAATAAGAAAACTAAAATTATGGTCGACCTGGATTGCACGCTTTGTCCTTCTCCAAAAGCACGCCGAGTAACGCATTGTACTTTATAACAGCATGTCATGAATTCTTTGAGTGCAGACTTGAGACTTCCTTTGCAAAACCGTGCACATCGATATCCATGTACCTGGATTGCAGCTGCATGCACTTCACGGAAAGTTTGAGATGCATATCATGCAGTCAGTCCTCTGCGCACACCCTGTCAATTAATCGAACAAGTCAAGCACACACTTGGAGTTGTACTTTAACATCTAATGTTATCTATGAAGATTTTTTCCTTATTTTTTCTATTAAAAGAAGAATTAAGTAATTAGGAGTTATGTTTTGGAAGTGAAGAACTTAGATTTATAGATACATATAAATATATATGCTAGATTATATATAAAACCGCAACCATATATCTTTCAAGATGGGCGTCCGCCAGTATAAGAGACCTTGGTTCGAACTCCCTACGTAAACATTTTGAAATGATCAAGGAAGAGTTCGAAAATGGCCACGAAAATACCGGTTAGGCCGCACACATCAGATCAAAAAAAGTTCGCTCCCCCTGGATAATCATAGATTCTTTTCAAAGAAAAAAATATAATCAAAACCATAAATTTGTAATAACAATAAAAAAAATAATATAAAAAATAAAACACTCAGTTGGCATTTTTACGCAAGTTGCCCAAGCGAATGGATTCCTTTTGCTTATATCATTACCACAATTGTTACTTTATATCATAGGCAATGGTGAGTTCCGACAGAACGGGCATGTCGGATGAACCTTCCACCACATATCTATACAACTCACATGAAACACATGCCCACACTCCGGCAATACACGAAGAATGTCCGTTGGATTGTAATCTACCAAACAAATAGAGCAACCAGAGCTATAATTAGCATCGGTTGAAGCGTTTCCTTTCTGAGGCATCACGAGCTCAGAATAAGCAAACGTTGGGAACGTTTCCAGGATGTCGTCAAATCTTATCGAGTGCCGGTTGTCTTCGGCAAGATTGTTGGTGGTGGTAACGGGTGGTGTTCGAGCAAACTTACTACGCTTATAGATGTAAGAACCGTAGCAAAGGGTGATTATGAGGAAGAGAACCACAAAGAAGAACCCGAGGCCGGAAGGGAAGGTTCCTTGGTGTTTTCCACTGGTTGAATAGGGTGGCTCGCCGGCTTCCATTGTGGTGTTCATGTTTGGTGTTTTAAAATTGGAAACGAGTTAGTCAATAAGGTGGTTTTCTATGTGGAAGCTAGTGGGAATATAAAGGCAAGGTCTCTTAGTTTTGAGTTTAATGAAGGTTTATTATTTTCCATATTTTTTTTTAAATTATATTCAACATGTAATAAATTGAATATATACCCGAGGGAGGTTTAACGCAGACATATTAATTTGTTATTTAATCTGGCCTGGAACTTGAAGTATCGGGGGTAAGACATCGTGATACCTCGTAAAAGATTCTACATTTGAACATTTTTATTTAAATATTTAAATATGTTAAGCTAGTTAGAGATAATATTTATAAACTGTTATAAGTATATGTCGCTTAAGACGCGTACATCTAGGTCATAAAAGACTAGCTTCAGGGCCAGTTTCGAAAATTTGAGTGTCAGCTTGAGAACTTCTTTGGACAAGAAGATTACTCCACCATGTGTAACCAGCTAAGCTAATTATATTTTATCTCAAAAAAATTCGACAATTTAATATATATTTTCATACATAACAGAAAAAAAATCAAATTTTCGAAACCCTTTCAAAGTTAGGCCATGTGTGGTCGTCTCTCTCGCACCCCTACGAGTCGGGCCTTTAGCTTCCCTGAATAACTTGAAAATAAAAAATCTTACCGGTTTAGTCATCAAAGCCTCTAATTTACTATGCTGGAAAAAGCAAGATTTATTGATATGTGTTTGGTATTAAAAATATGAGTAAATTACCAAAATAATCACCTATTATACTTACAGTTTACAAAAATAATCATTTAATTCGTGAATTTTTTTTCGTCGCGAAAGTACATATATTTTAATCACACCAATAAAATTTTGACACGTTGTCGCGACACTATTCATTTCTCGCGTCAATATTCATTTTCGCGACGACGTGTTGATTTTTATTGGTCTGATTTTGTTTTATGTACTTCTCGCGACGATAAAGTGTCGCGAGAAATTCGTCGCGAATCAGATGTTTATTTTTGTAAAGTGTAAATGATAGGTGATTATTCTGGTGATTAATTCTTAAAAGTATATCCTGGTAAATTAAGAGTGATGATAATTGTTAGAGGAAGAATCGACAGGCTCAGTAACTTGGGTTAGATTGATCACTCTCTTGGCCTCCTGCTCAAGCAGTGCAAACCTAACAGACTCTTGGCGAGTCTAAGGTGGACAAGAGATTGATCGGAAAGGCTTGACGGAATATGGTTAAGTATTCCGGTCAGTGAGTATGCGAGGAAGATGATGAAGTTGTCCTCCAAAACGTGAAGTGTTGAGTATTTATACCCAACACTACCAGGTATTAACAACATGTGACCATGATGACCCTTTATGACTCATCAATAGGATTCCAACGTGTATTAAAGATACATGTAACGTCAATATCATTATATGACCTTGTTAATGTCTTGACGGTTACGCTCAAGGATTAGGCTTGAGTGTCTGACTCGTAGGATGTCAGGAGCATGATACTATGAGATGAATCCCAAGGCATGAGCGTTGGTTTGGAGGAATACGGTACTTATTAGACACAAGGTATAAGTATTGGCTCTGGAATGCCGGGCCAAAAGCATTAGTGACAGCCTAGGCGTAAGTACTACCAAGTGCCGAACATCGGACCACGAGTGCCGGACGCCGGGCTATGAGTGCCGGACACCGGGTCATGGTGTCGGGACTAAACTCCCGGACACGGGGCCGGATTCCCGGACGCGGGGCTTGGTTCCAGGGACACGGGGCCTGGTTCCCGGGACACGGGGCTTGGTTCCCGGACAAGGGGCCATTGTGCCGGGACACGGGGCCTGGTTCCCGGACACGGGGCCTGGTTCCCCGGACACGGGGCCTGGTTCCCGGACACGGGGCCTGGTTCCCGGACACGGGGCCTGGTTCCCGGGACACGGGGCCTGGTTCCCGGGCACGGGGCCTGGTTCCCGGGACACGGGGCCTGGTTCCCGGACACGGGGCCTGGTTCCCGGACACGGGGCCTGGTTCCCGGACACTGGGCCTGGTTCCCGGGACACGGGGCCTGGTTCCCGGACACGGGGCCTGGTTCCCGGGACACGGGGCCTGGTTCCCGGACAAGGGGCCATTGTGCCGGGACACGGGGCCTGGTCTCGGGTGCCGGGGCCATTTTGCCCGGCCTGGTTCCCGGACACGGGGCCAGGTGCCGGGCCACTTTTCCTGGTCGCGGGGCTTCTGGTGTCGGGTTCACGTTCCGGGTTCTGGTCCTTTTGTCAGATTGAGACTTAGTGGGCCGAACCCAAATGTTAGGTTTGATGGGCTATAAATATAAGCCATCACCTACTAACACTATCATGCCCCCAGTTAGGTTTTAAAAATTAGGTTTTGAAGCCTAACTCTTCTGCTTTTCGGTAAGTTTTTTTTTTTTTTTTTTTTTTTTTGTTAGCCGGCATATAGCCGGCCTTTTGTGCCGGCGACTTGGATTCCACAGCCGGCATATAGCCGGCCTTTTGTGCCGGCGAAATTTTTTTGTTAGCCGGCATATAGCCGGCCTTTTGTGCCGGCGACTTGGTTTTTCACAGCCGGCATATAGCCTGCCTTTTGTGCCGGCGAAAAAATTTTTTTTTTTTTTTTTTTTTTTCTTTGTAACGGAGGCCCTCTCTTTTTTGTTTTTGGGAACAGGTGAATTTTCTCGTTCCAATCAGAAGCGTCGTTTTTTGCGGGTAAGTTATTGTTGTTTTTTCCATCCTTGCAACTTGAGTCTTATATTTATCTTATTTGAATTGTAGCAGTTTGTTATAATGGGTTCAAAAGCTGAAATGGTTTCCCGAAAAGAGAAAGAGGTTAGGAAATGCAGTAGTGGCATTAATGATGTTAAGTTAGCGGATTTAATAACTAGGTTTCCATGCCTTAGTTCCTTCAATTCTGTAGCGCCTACCATAGACCAACGTGCCACTGAGCCTCCTTCAGGAAAAATTACTTTATACACTAACCTTCTTACCCATTCAAACCTTAGACTTCCATGTAGCTCCTTTTACATGAAAGTGCTAACTCACTACAAAATTGGATTTGCCCAAATGCATCCTGTAGGTGCTGCTAAGATTATAATGTTTGAGATGTTGTTGGTTGGGATGAAAATTGCTTGTTCTGTAGATTTGTTTAGGCATTTTTATAAACTGTGTAAATCTAGAGACTGGTTTAGCCTAGAACAGAGAGAGAGAAGCAAAGAATGGAAACTGGTTGAGGATCCTCCCGATAGTCTTAAGAACTGGCGGTTTGACTTTATTTTCGTGGATAGATCGTTTATTAAGCTTTGGTCAAGTGCCCTTTTTAGCTGGCCATCTAAGATACCCAATGGAGTAAATGAACTCCCCGAGCTTTCCGTTCCTAAGGCGGAGGCATATGCACGCCTCCGCCGTATGTCTGTGAGGTATAGGATATGCCCCGAAGGGGTGCTGGCGATGGCTGGAATTATTAAGGATGTTGAAGAGGAGACGGTTCCCGTCATTGTGTCGAAGACATCAAAGAAACGTGGGTCTCTGTAAAATCCTTTTTTGTCTTTATTATTTCGTGAAGTTGATTGTCATTTATATCGTTTCTTTCTTGCAGTTATGGGGTTGCTAGATTTCTTAGTGGGGGATGAAGCATGTGAAGTAGAGGATCATCCGCCTGCCGTAGCTTGCCAGATGTACAAAGCAGCTGGTGTTGATGTCCCTGGTGTTTCTCCTACAGGAAGAGAGGGGCAGGTCCTGGAGGTTAGGCTTCCGCTTCCAGAGAATACTGAGGATGGAGATCTCGTAGTATCCCCTGCTGGTATTATTTCAAACCTTTTTTGGTCTATTTAAATAATAGCTATATATAACTGATGTTTTTTGTTTGTGTAGGTGATGATTTTGATCCCAATGGTTACATGCTTGAAGAGCAGGATTCTTCTCGTCAGAGACAAGGTACTTATGAGTTATGATTATTTTTCGCTGTGTGTAGTAACTAACTTGTCTTTCTTTTATGCAGTTGAGTTGGAGGATATTGGATCTGACGATGGTCATGAGCCATGCTTTGATGGTGCATCTGTGTTAGGAAAGAGGCCATTAATAAATGTTGAGGATTATGACCTTCCTACACCCAAATCGAAAAAAATGTTGTTCCCTGCTTCTCCACTTCTTGGAACAAATCTTGTAAGGCGTTACGGGGGCCTTCAGATGGCGCCCCATGGATCTACTATCATGGCTCTTCCTGCTTGTGGCAATACTGTTCAGCCTTCTGCATTTGTTGGCACGCCATCTGGTCAACGTTGTGTGCCTGCCTGGTCATTTGCTGTGGGTGACAATGGACAAACTGTTGGATCTGTTAGGGATTTCATGGACAATGTTGTCCCACCTCAACTTGTTATGCAGTCAAAGTTGCAAGGAACTTCTGAATTATTGGATGATGCTGATATGAGCCTTTTTCATGGCTTTATGGGACATATACTTGCTAGGCAGCGTACATGTGAAGATCATGAAAAATTGAAAGTTGATTACTCGGATCTGAAGAAAGAGGTGGAAAGTTTGGCTGAGGTTAGGAAAGATCTGGAGGCCGAACGCGAGATTGTTTCCGGCCGGGACAAGGAGATTAGTGATCTTTCTGCCAAGATTTCCCACCTAGAGAAAGAGAGGGATGGATTGGTAAGGAGGGCGCATGAGTATGAAGATATCCTGGCTGCAAAGGATAAGGAGTTGGCGACAGTGACCAAATCTTTAGAGGTTGAGAGACAGGTAGTTGAGTCTCAGCGCCAGCAACTTGATGTTGCCTTTCAGGGTAGAAAAGACCTTCTTGCTGCTTTTCCTGAGCTGTTCAAGCTATTACTTGATCATCCTGATGTGATGAATTTGATGTTGGAAGTTAATCGGGCTACTCATGCATTTGGCAAACATATTGTAGGGACCAAGTTGCGATCCGTTGCTGGTGATGCAGTTCTACCCTTTCTTGATCCTTTGGCGCAAAGTCAGATGCGAGGTGCTAATGCTTTGTTTGAAAAGAAATATTTTCCTATCCTGGAGCGCATTGTCCAAGACTTGGATATTTCTATTGATGATCTTCTTGCTATTGTTACACCACCAGTGTCTATGCCACCAGTGTAGTGGTTGCCTTTTTTTTTTATATATGTTTGAATATTTTTCCCTTTCTGTTATGAATAGCAGCTTTATAAGCTTTATGTTTTGGATATTTTGCTTGACTCTATGAGTGGCTTCTTTTTAATAATAAATGTTTATCCGTTGGATATTTATCTTATTATTTGTTTGCTATTTAAGCATATTACATCAGTGATACATTATTTGGTTAACCGTTTATTTGTATTACTCGCGAGGTATGTCGCTTCCCTATGAGAAGTGCTTATCTTTTCTCAAGTAGATGAAAAGACGTGTTCGCATGTTTTGGCTTAGACATGAGTGTCTTATTTGGCCTTATGCTTGTGATGTTTGAACAATGTTCATAAAATAGAAAGATAATGCAGTGCATAATTGGGATAATATCAGACCAAACGTTTTATTATAAGGCATGGTATCCATGTCCTTGACAGAAAATAAGATTAAATTTTGACAAAACAGGAAAACATAGAATAAAAATTTATCAGACCTTGATCTAGGTTTAGTCTATGTATGTCTGATCTTCAATCATAAGGATGTGACCTTCTGGCGGTCCCGGTCGTTCAGTATTCTCCCCCCTCTTTTGCCAGGCATACGTTTTCTGGGTTGGGGTCCTGTTGGTTTGTTTTCTGGCAGCTGGCACTAGGTGTTCCAACTTCCCTTCGTCTAGCGCCCTTCTTATCTCTCCTTTCAATTCCCGACAGGCATTGGTGTCATGTCCATGGTCCTCGTGAAATTCACAGTACCTGTTCATGTTTTTTGTACCAGACCTGTGTGCCATTTGTGGTGGAGGTTTAAAAGTAGAGCCTACACGCTCTGTCTGCAGGATCTCTTTCGGGGTCTTGTTGAGAAATGGCTCGGATGAAGTTTTGTCATAAGGGCTAAACCTTCGGTTTCCGCTGTTATCCCGTCTGTCATTTCGCCTATCTTCCCGCTGTTGGTCCTGTCTACCTGACGCTGACCCACCGTTCCAAAGCTTGTCCTTCTTTCCAGCCACCCCTCTTGCCAAAGAGACAGTTTCCCTTGATCTTAAGAAGTCATAGGCTCTATCTGTGGCTTCCTTGAAGGTGGCGGGAGTCCTTTTTGCAAGTTTTTCCTGCAACTGACCAGGCAAGAGGGAAAAGGTGAAACCTGAAATTTGTTGGCTTTCTGGCAAACCTGGGATCTTTTGGCATTCATGTGTGTACCGCAGGATGAAGTCTCGCAAAGCTTCCCCTTCCTTCTGCCGGATTAGGTGGGCCTCCAGATGTGTCCTGCGTTGTTTCTTTTGCTGAAAAAATTGATACACAAACTTTGCCTTTAGATCAGCAAAGTCTCTAATGCTCCTTTCTGGAAGGCCAGCAAACCAATCTCTGGCAAACCCTTGCAATGTTCATGGAAACATTTTACAGGCTACCGGGTCTACCCATTTTTCTGTCATGATGGCCTGCTCAAACAAGGCCATATGGTCGTCTGGATCCCTTGTGCCGTCATAAGTGCCTACAATGGAGGGGACCTTCTGCTTGTCTGGCATCGGATATCTTGACACCCAGTCACAAAATTTCGAACTTACTATTGATACAGGCATAATAGCTTCTCTTGTCATTTCTCCTTCTGCTAGTTGCTGCAACAGTCGTAATAACTCTGGATTGGGATTTTGAGGTGGCACCGGTGTCGGCGCGTTCTGCCTCAGGCGATCCGCCAACTGTGTCAACAGGACATCTGTTTCGGATTGTTGGGGGATTACCTGTGGTGGTGCTGGCTGCAGGGATGCCAATAGTTGAGCCAGGAGGTGATTAGATGAGGTTGGTGCCGGGACCGATGCTGCTCCTTGGATATTCTGAAATGTCCTTCTCTGTGTTCCCATGCTTGGGTCCTCTCCCGTTCCTTGAGTGCCGGGTTGGGATCCCGCCGAGGCAGGCTGCCTAGGGGCTTCAAAGCCATGAAGTTCTGGGACAGCCTGTCTAGAGGCTTCAGCGGCTTCTTCGTGCAGTGTTGAGGTACGAGACATGGGGATCTGAAAACTTGGCACGTTTGGGGTTGGTATGGCAGATGCACAAGCTCCGGACACCCTTGTAGAATACAAAGGTCCAGTGGTTGTTGATCGATACAGGCGGGCAGGACCTGAATCCCCTAGTGTCCAATCCTCCAAGGCGGAAAATCCGTGCCTGCCTGTCCTCCCCATAGGACCTCTTTCAAACACCATGTCTGTCTCCATGTCTGGTATGAATGGACTGGATGGAATAGGCAATGAAACAAATGCACGAGGTGACAAAACAGTCGTTGGTATCAGGGTGGTACTCCCTTCAGCTTGGGATGTGGTCACAACAGTCACTGGGGAAGGGGTTACAGTAGTCATTGGCGGTAGTGTTGTGGTAGTTACTTCTGGGACTGAGGAAATTATTGGTGAAGAGTTCATGTCTTCCATGGTGAAAAAAGAAGCGAATTAAAGAAAAAATTTGGTGAAAATCTGGAAATGAAGATAAAACACCGTTGCTAAAACGTGTCCTACGGATGGCGCCAATGTTAGAGCAAGAATCGACAGGCTCAGTAACTTGGGTTAGATTGATCACTCTCTTGGCCTCCTGCTCAAGCAGTGCAAACCTAACAGACTCTTGGCGAGTCTAAGGTGGACAAGAGATTGATCGGAAAGGCTTGACGGAATATGGTTAAGTATTCCGGTCAGTGAGTATGTGAGGAAGATGATGAAGTTGTCCTCCAAAACGTGAAGTGTTGAGTATTTATACCCAACACTACCAGGTATTAACAACATGTGACCATGATGACCCTTTATGACTCATCAATAGGATTCCAACGTGTATTAAAGATACATGTAACGTCAATATCATTATATGACCTTGTTAATGTCTTGACGGTTACGCTCAAGGATTAGGCTTGAGTGTCTGACTGGTAGGATGTCAGGAGCATGATACTATGAGATGAATCCCAAGGCATGAGCGTTGGTTTGGAGGAATACGGTACTTATTAGACACAAGGTATAAGTATTGGCTCTGGAATGCCGGGCCAAAAGCATTAGTGACAGCCTAGGCGTAAGTACTACCAAGTGCCGAACATCGGACCACGAGTGCCGGACGCCGGGCTATGAGTGCCGGACATTGGACCACGAGTGCCGGACGCCGGGCTATGAGTGCCGGACGCCGGGCCTGGTTCCCGGGACACGGGGCTTGGTTCCAGGGACACGGGGCCTGGTTCCCGGACACGGGGCCTGGTTCCCGGACACGGGGCCTGGTTCCCGGACACGGGGCCTGGTTCCCGGGACACGGGGCCTGGTTCCCGGACACGGGGCCTGGTTCCCGGGACACGGGGCCTGGTTCCCGGACACGGGGCCTGGTTCCCGGGACACGGGGCTCGGTTCCCGGACAAGGGGCCATTGTGCCGGGACACGGGGCCTGGTCTCGGGTGCCGGGGCCATTTTGCCCGGCCTGGTTCCCGGACACGGGGCCAGGTGCTGGGCCACTTTTCCTGGTCGCGGGGCTTCTGGTGTCGGGTTCACGTTCCGGGTTCTGGTCCTTTTGTCAGATTGAGACTTAGTAGGCCGAACCCAAATGTTAGGTTTGATAGGCTATAAATATAAGCCATCACCTACTAACACTATCAATAATTAACAATATTGATATGTTTGTATGTCACGATTTAAGAACAATATGTAAAAGACAATATTGAACTTATAATTCGTATTAACACATTGACGCATTAAAAAGAATTATATTGATTATAGATTAACATTCTCAAACAAACTGATTTGAGCGCAAAATATATTACCCATTGAATGTTGTGTTGAGCTTATAATTCAAACTAACCTATCAAGTGTAGCTTGCTAAGAAGAGTCAAAGGATTCTAAGAAATGTCATTGATATGTAGAGAATCTTACTCTCAAAGAGCAACAACAACACATGCATAATTTATAACCCAAAGGTTACAAGGAACGAATTTTGGTCTCATAGATAAGTAAATAAATAGCTTACAAGTATGAGTGTATGACCTTCTCTGAAGAATAATAGTGGAAACAGAATTTCATATACACAAACGACACAAATTTAGCCACCCGAACAATCCAAGGAACTTTGAATGCCAATAAGCCTTGGCGACATCCAAATGAATATTAGGAGTTGAATTTCCTTCATAAAATAAAGACTTGTAGGTGATCGGGTCTTTGAGCTTAGTTTAATATTTGACCAACATTTACGTTTATTTACACACACAAAAGAAAAAAAAAGTTATTTCTTCTTACAATTTCAATGTTTGTAAGAGTAGTTTACATGAACAAGTTAAAATAATCATTTTAGTTTTATATTATAATTTGGTATAACAGTTTTAAAATGTATCAAACTTTACTCAAAAATCTATATTATGTATCCTAACTTTAAATAAATTTATTATATATATATATATCGTGTGGTTCGGCTACACTTCATGTTTAAAATATATACCGATAGAAACACTCCAAAATTAATTAAAAAATTAATTTAAAAATAGTAAAAATATGTTTTCTTCAAAACTGTTTCGGATAATTATCTTAAAATAACCTCTAGAATCATATAATCATCCTAAACAGTTTTGAAAAAAAATATATTTCGTCTTTGCCATCGTCTTTTCCTTATAAGGAAAAAACGAAAATACCCTCATGTGAGGGCCACATGACATTCAAATCTTTAAAAATAACATAAGTTAGAAAATGGATCACCAGGGGTAATAGAATTACAATAATGGGGACTACTCGTGTAATCTATACTATTATATAAAGAGTTTCCCCATGCATCTTAATCTCTTAATTTTAAGGATTTAAAATTACCTTAATACCCTTAATCTATATTTATTATTATTTAAATCAAACAACACTCTCTTTTCTAATTAATTTAAAAATTTTAACATCTAACAAAGTAACATATAATTCCTATGTAACTAAAAAAAAAAATACTCTCTATTCAATTTAAAAACTTTCAAAATTATATATTTTATTTTATAACCCCATAAACTTAAAATAATTAAAATTTTCTACTAAAATACGTATATTAAATCTACACTATAATATAATCTATTTCTAATATATTATAAAACATTTCCTACATAGTCTTAATTCTCTAATTGCAATTACTTAACTACCATTTTTATATCTCTCACCACATATCATTATTCAAAATACCTTATATTTAAATAATGTTAGTTAATAAAGTTTTAGACTTGTAGAGTAAATGAACGGAAAGATACTTTAAACATGTAGACTTAGAAATGTTTATTTACCATAATAACAATAACCAATTCCGTTTATATTGATTAAAGAATTTATGATTGGAAACCAAAACTGACATGTAAGTCCATACCGTAATTACATGTATTTATTTGTTAACAAATGGGTCAAATTCATAAAAAAATTTCGAGAATTAAGTGTAGGGCTGAAAAGAATAACTGAACTATCTGAGATCAGAACTTAAGAGCGGTTGGGTACCTCTCAAGGTATTTACTCATTTTCTTTAAAAAAATATGCGACCATTTTATACTATCTTCATCTTTTAAAAGCTCTTACCTATAGGTAGGTTTATTTGGCTCCTTATTACAATGTTATGTTTTAGATGGTTAACAATTACAAGAAGCTTACCTAGAAGAACTGATAACGAGATATAAAACTATTAGAGAACTCAATTTAAGAAAAAAAATGTAAAGTGAGTTTGAACAAATCAAGAAATAGAAAAAACGACTATTGATGGACAAATGTGTTTAACAAGTACAAAAATTGCAACAAACTACATTTTATATCTTTTAAAAGTTCGTATATATACGTATCTTCACGTTTTACATTATGATTGGACTTTAAATACATTTTATGTTTTTATCGTTTTACGTATTTAATTTTCGTAGTAAAATATTCGTAATATAATTATATCAAATATAGTTTATTGTCCCCGCTGCACCGTGCGGGTACTATACTATTATTTTAAAAAAGCCTCAAATTAGTAATTTGGGTACAAATATAAGGACCAACGGTATAATTTACTCAATTTCCATCTTATGTTCTTATCAATGAAAAATGTTGGCGATAATATGCGATCACGCATAACCATCATTCTTTGGGGACCTCAAATGTATGGATCTTTAGTATAACCTAACTTTTATCAAGATAATCACATTTAACTTGAGCCTCTACATTCGCCGTGACATCCCAGTTGCAACATAAATAAAAGTTAACTCAGTGATAATAAAAAAGCATAACTAAATAGGGGCGAACTGAAAAATAATGGTTCTATATTTATATTATTTGATTGAAAATGAAATTTTTGGCATTGTCCTTATATAAAAGTCGAAGAAAAAACCCGCACATTAGATGACAACTAAAACAGCATGCAATAGCCAATAATTTGGATTTTACAATTAAATATTCCTTTTAAAATATGTCTGGCAAATAAGTAGCAAAAATATTGAGAACTTATTATATATATGCAACTTGCCCACTTGCATCAGAGAGTGGAAGCTTTTACCTACATTAAAAATAAAAAAATTAGAGAAAAAAATATAGGTATATAACTCGAGTTATATTGTCAAACAATCCAGCAGAAATAGGATTATATAGGAATAATTAACTCCGATTAAAGTAATACATTTATGTCTTGAATTAATAGAAAATAAGCGATAGATTTAAATGTAAGATTTATTCCACGGTTACGTACACGACACCTTTTTTAGCAACCGACTCATATGCTAATACACGTTTATGATATTACAACCCTTGTCTAGCTCTTCCATAACCTTTGTCTAGCTTGGTTGTTTACACCGTATGCTCAAACTACACCTCAACTTGGTGTTCAAACAAATACGATCGAAGCTCCTTTACGGCGTAAAGGATTAAGTTTTTACGGCGTAAAGACGAGATATTTCCCTTTCCTTCTTTTCTCGAAACCGAAAGTCGAATACCCCTATGAAAGGTTTCGGTCGACTAGAAAACTGGGAATCGATTAGGGATTAGTTCTTAGTCGATTATTGTGTATTGTGAATGTGGTTATTGTTTAATATATATAGGTAAACAATTACTTGGTATACAAGTTGTATTATAATTAGGAAACATCTATTATTACATAATACATCCTCATATTTATTAATTATCACAATTAACATTTAATCAATAATTAACAAATAATAAACGTATAATTGTGTCTAAATGTCGATACGCGCGTTTCCGTAGGCTCACACATTTACGGACACATAATTATCTAACTTTGTTCAAATACAAAAAAAAAGTGTCGTAATCTAAACGAATGGCCATGAATCTTGAGACAAGTTACATGTAACTACGTAAGCATCAAATTAACATATTCATGAATCGGTCAAGTCAACTTGATCCATTGATGTTGGCAATGCCGATTTCCGACACACCGGACAAGTAGAATGATCCTTCAACCACTTATCTATACATTTAACATGATACAAGTGACCACATTCAGGTAACAACCGAATGACATCCGTCGGTTTATAATCCGCGAAACAAATAGAGCAACCCAACCCATAACTAAGTTCATAAGTCTTCACGGCTTCGGAGTAAAGAAACATTGGGAGAGTAGACAATATATCATCGTCAAGACCGTTAGAAAGTTTCATGCAGTGGGAATCATCGGAGTCGGAGTCTGTGGTGGTGCGGAAAGTGATGGTTCGTTGGAGTGGTGATTGTGAGTCTTTTTTCTCTTTGCACATATAAGATGTGTATATTAGGATTAATATGAAGAAGATGACGATGAAAGCGAATCCAACGTCGTAGACAACACCTCTTTTGGTATTTCCGGTATCTTCTCCTGTGGTGTAGGATGGTTCTCCGGCGAAATTGGTGTTGTTCATATTAATTATGTGAGGATTAGTAGGATTAATCTTCAACTTAATTGGGTTGTTTATATAAGAAACTGGGCTTGCCATATTGCCAATTGACACTTACGACAAGGTCTCTTTACCCTTTGGGTTGAATCAAGGTTTAGTATATTTTTTTAATCTTGTTTTTCTATTAAATAACACAACAACCAAGATTAAACTAAGTCCACTGTTTATCAGTTTACGTGGTCCAAACGTTTGTTGAATATACTTGTTTTCCCTTTTAAAAGGAAACTTTAAGATTAATAACGGCTAGAACCATTCGTTCAAATGTCCGGTTCTAGCTAGTCCGTGTCTCCGACAACCAAAACAATTATCAATTACAGAGAATGAGCTATAACAATAACGATCTAATGTGGACTTCTATTCAATGTTTAGATTAATAAATTAGAAGTCTCCATCAATGGAAATATAGAATCCATGAAATAGGGTTAGGATACTTTTGAGTTCAAAAGTTTTAAAATCATCTCAACTTGAAGTTGTGCGAAAAATTAAATAATGAGCCATTTGGTTTACTTTATAATAGACCTTTAATCCTATTTAAAACATTTTGATTTATTGAACATGAATACATTATAATTTGTGAGGATCTTAACCCATGAACTAACGAGACATCACAGGAAAAATTCGAAAGAAGTCATAAAAATTTGAGACACGCTATCATGAACACCACATCCAAAAGCATTAGAACAAGATTCAAAAATCATGACAACAACTTGATTGTAGGGCCAGTTTCAAAAATTCGGATGCCAGATATAAATATAAGATAATAAACTTGAAAAGAAAAGGAGAAACAAGACTCGAAATTGGGACTAAGTGGATTTGTCTAACACTCTTTACACACTAAGCTAAGTTGTTCATGTTTATTGCATAATTAAAAACATAATTTATTTTAAAGCCCCTTACAAACTTGAGCGTTTGAATTGTCACCCTGGATCGGGCATGCTTGACTAAAGACAATCCATTTGGGAAATTGTCAATCTCTCTCATAAAATCTGTCTTGGATCACTATACCAAGCTATC
Source organism: Senecio squalidus (assembly GCA_910822075.1). Classification (NCBI taxonomy): domain Eukaryota; kingdom Viridiplantae; phylum Streptophyta; class Magnoliopsida; order Asterales; family Asteraceae; genus Senecio; species Senecio squalidus. Next base: position 45,435,167 of record CAJVGC010000589.1, on the reverse strand, counting down.
CAAGATAAATGGAATCACCCATAAATGTAACAAGGAAAAGAAGGATTTTAATTTGCAACAAATACAAATTATATTCAAGGGGAAAATGCAATGATGTATAGTTGTATCGAATTATATTTAAATGTAACAAAATTTAAGTCTATAAAATTATATATAGAATTTAACTTAAAATTATGTTAGTGTTTTAAAAACAAATGATTTGTACTTTTTTTTAGGAAAATTTCATATATTCCCTCCTTAACTCTGAAATTACATTATACGAAGTCATAAATTATCCTAACTTACTTACGAGCATATTTACGTCTACCGGGCACTTAGTTTCTATTATGTTTCGACGCGGAAACCAAATAATATAATACCTGACAAAACGCAAAACACATGAATGCATAATGCACTCAAATAATACGAAATACGCGATAAACGCAAAATAATCAAATTAAACGAATAATAGGGTCAAAACGAAACATCGGTAATACAACGATAAACAAAAAAAAGACGGAATAATACCTTGAAATTCGCGGTTGTCACATTTATCATCCTCGATCACAATAACATCGTCCCAATTCCATTTTTTCAAGTCTTCCTCCCTTTTTCGTTTCTTAGCAATGCGATCAATCTAATTTTTGAAAAAATATATTAATATAAAAAAATCGATATAATAGTATAGAAATGTCATTTATTACAAGAACAACTTATTGTTTCCAATAAGTTGATTTTTACCTCAACAATATTAATGATGTCATCATCAATGATGATTGGATCAGTGATGGTGTTACCCTTACTGTTTACCATGATGACTAAATAAAGAAAAAATGTGGAGAAATCAAATATATTAAAATAATGTAATTTTGATCTGTTAGTATAGATTGTTTATATAAGAGTAAATTACACCGTTCGTCCCTAAGGTTTATATACAATTACGGATTTCGTCCCTAACTTTGAAAAGTTGCATGGATCGTCCTCGTTTCCAAACTAATTACTCATTTCGTCCCTAATTTCAACGTCCGTTAATTAGTGCCGTTAGATTTCTCTCACGTGTAAAACACGTGAGGTTATTTTAGTAATTTTACACCCTTCAATTTTATTATCCCTTCTTCCTCAAATCTCTTCCCCAAACATCAATAAACCCTAAAATCATCACCATTCACCATAACCACACTAAAATCATAAAATTGTCTGTGTAAAATCATACAATTGTCATATCCGAAAATCACAAACAATCAACAAAACAAATAAAGATTTTGAAAAAAATAGTTTAAGAAAGAAAGAGGCTCAGATCGGTTTGGTTAAAATAGCAAGGATAAAACCGCCATGGCTGCAAAAATCACGGCGGCATTAACCAATTTCTGCCACCGGAAAACTGCCCCGCCAAGATACGGTATATCTCAAACGCTGCCAACCGATTTACTCAAACGACGATTACATCACAGCCCCTAAATAATAATAGTAATAATTATGGAATAGGAAAAGAGTAAACGCGGGCAAACGACGATTTACCAAGTAGTATATTTACTCAAACGACGATTTACTCAAAATACCAACCGATTTACTCAAACGGTGATTACATTACCGACGATTAAATCCATTACCAAGTAGTGTATATATATATAGATATAGATATAGATATAGATCCAAACGGCAGTAATGGAAGGTAGGTGAAGGGTGAAGGTAGGTGAAGGTAGGTGACTTTTAACATTTTTGATTTTGACTTTTGGACTTTTGTGGTTATGGATGGTAGGTGAAGGGTGCAAAATTACTAAAATACCCTCACGTGTTTTACACGTGAGGGAAGGCTAACGGCAGTAATTAACGGACGTTGAAATTAGGGACGAAATGAGTAATTAGTTTGGAAACGAGGACGATCCATGCAACTTTTCAAAGTTATGGACGAAATCCGTAATTGTATATAAACCTTAGGGACGAACGGTGTAATTTACCCTTTATATAATGTTGGATTGAAGGGAAAACAAAAAATTAAAATTTGTAAACATTTAAATTTTTCCACAAAAACTTTGTTTGTGTTAATTATTGACAAAATTAGTATAGTTAAAATTTTTTGTTAGTGTATACTAAAACGTAACACATATTCAATTAAATGCAAGGATATTATCCTTTCTAATAAGTTTATTTTTACCTCAACAATATTATTGATGTCATCATCGATGATAATTGGATCAGTGATGGTATTATCCGTAGTGTTTACCATGATGAATAAATAAAGAAAAAGTATGGAGAAAATCGAATATATTAAAATAATATAATTTTGATATGTTAGTGTAGATTGTTTATATAGTGTTGGATTGGATGGAAACAAAAAATTAAAATTTGTAAACATTTAATTTTTCCCACAAAAAATTTGTTTATCACTTTATCGTTTCAAGGATATTATTATTTTTTGTAATTTTAAAAATGTAAGGATAATATGTTACGCCTAACAAATATTCATATTAGTTAATATGTTATTTAAGTAATTATAATTTACGATAAGGGTAAATTTGTTAGTGTTAATTATTGACAATATTAGTATAGTTAGAAAAATTTGTTCGTGTATACGAAAACGCAAACACATATTCATATTAGTTAAAAAGTTAACACATATTCAATTAAATGTAAGGATATTATCCTTTTTTATAATTTTAAAAATGTAAGTATGATATGTTACGCCTAACAAATATTCATATTAGTTAATATGTTATTTAAGTAATTATAAGTTAAAATAAGGGTAAATTTGTTAGTGTTAATTATTGACAAAATTAGTATAGTTAAAAAAATTTGTTAGTGCATACGAAAACGCAACACATATTCATATTAGATAAAAAGTTAACACATATTCAATTAAATGTAAGGATATTATCTTTTTTATAATTTTAAAAATTTAAGTATGATATATTACGCATAACAAATATTCATATTAGTTAATATGTTATTTAAGTAATTATAATGTAAAAAAAGGTAAATTAGTAGTAATTTTAGTGTACTTAAATTTTAACACAAATATTCAAATGCTTTATATAGTAAGATGATTATCAATAGGTACACTCAATAATGGAAGGCCTTATGTCGTTTTGAATCGTTTTCATTATCGTTTAAGAGTTTTTATTGGGTGTTTTGAGTCGATAAATGTAAAAATGAATATAGTAAATATGTTAACATCGTCTCAGATATAGATTAGTAAAATAGGCTAAACCCATACTAGTTCTTGGCCCGGACAAATACCAGTCCAGATAAGCTCAACCCAGTGACGCCTCCTTCCGGAATGGCCCAACCTTGCCGGTCCTATATTAGTCCTAATATCATTCCAGAAACCGTTTCAAAGCCTGTCCCGATAACAATAAAAGCCCGAGAAAAAGACCATTTATTTCAGCATACTTCTAACTTTATATATATATGGGTTATATACACACAAAAAATCTTTCTATACAAAGTTTAATTATACACTGAACAATAGAATTTTAGTAAGTAGATTGATAGAATCCAAATAACTTATTTTAGTAAATAACTAGCTTATTGATTCATGTAACACGTGAATAGTTATATTAAAAAAATATAATGTTAACAAATACATATAACCTATATAAAAAGATTAATAGAAAGTTATTAGTCATGTAAAAAAATGATTATGTTAATAAATGTTGAGTTAAAGAAAACATTTACGGCGTAATTCGCGAAAAACCTTATATATAAAATAATTATAATATGTAAAAAACTAAAAATCATGAGTACATAGAAAGAAAGAAAAAGGACATAAGATTTTTCTATATGATATGTTTTATGTTTATACGCAAAACACTCGTAAAATAATAAAATAATTTTATTTTCTTTTTATACCAATAATTTGTATTTGTATGAAAAGAATTATTGTAATTATTAAAATTAAAAGAGTTAATATGAAATTATTAACGATGACATCATCAAAATGATCTAGGTCTAAATTAAAATTACAAACTTATCTAATGGTTACCAATTTACCAAATAACATTTTAGGCATCTTTTTATTATATATTAAAATAAGATACGAGCACCTTTTCTAGGAAGTGAAAGAATATATCAATTAAGTATATATCCCATAATCGAGAGTACATGAATATTCTCAAGCTTTGATGTGTATACCAGCTGCTACCAAACATAATACAAGTCCTACACAGATTAGTATAACTACTTTCATTAACACAACCCATATAATCAGTCTCCTTTAAATTTAGTTTCTCCTATTTCGACGGAATTATGAAGAAAGTAACATTAAAATGATAATCAATTTGTTGCTGGAATGATAAGAGCCTAAATGATAAACAAGAAAGCGTAAGGTATTTAGACTACCTAAAATATTTGAGCCGAAACAAAAAGTCTGGCCCGGAAGAAGACCGAGACGGCCTCCAAGGCCTAAAGAGCCCGCAAAAAAGGCTATGAAAGACTCGTCTAGGTCGGGCCAGAATTTAACAAAAACCAGAACTTGAAAAGAGGATGGACCGGGTCTAAAAAAACCCGGATCTGACTTTGGTCATCTCTAGTCGCATAAGTCATAACACTTGTTAAAGCGTATTAATTGAATTAAACTTTACTTTTAAAATAGAATATTGCGGATAAATGAAAAATGAGTAGTTTAAATGGTAGGGACTGAAAAAAAAAACCATCTTATGGTTCATAATTTTTCTCGAAGCCACTAACCCTCCACAAAGTTTACCAACTTTTTTCTTGAAATAGGGGCTACCATTGGTTAAGGCCTTTTTTTTATTATTATCAAAAGGTGGTGAAGTAAGTTGTGCGCCTTTAAAAAAGGGTTTTGGTGCTAACATTCGTAACGACTGTCATCACCAATTTTTTGGTTAAAGGATTTTGATTTTGTAATGTCTTTCAATAAGATTTTTTTTTTTTTTTTTTTTTTTTTTTTTTTTTTGTGTTGTACATAGTTATAAAACAATCTTATTTATTTTTGAAAGTTAAAACTGAACAAAAATATAATGAATTTAATTCAATTATTATTGTGAATAATTTTTTTTACCATCAACTTTAGATAAGTTGTTATTATATGTATAAATTAATTTCAAATCTTGTTAAATATTGAAATATAATAATTATTTGAATTTTTTCAAAGATAAATGTCATATATGTGATATAACCAATGTTAATCGTGTTATTTTGTCATTCTTGACAATTACTCTCAATATATGATAATACGAAAACGAATTTGTCATTAAAAATTGTAAAAATCCTTATTGAGAGCTATTACAATATCAAAATCCTTTAACCAAAAAACGTAAGCATTTCCTTTATTATAAATGGCGTCGTAGGGGATTCTCCTAAAAGCATTTTTCAATATATGTAAAAATCACTAACACAATTATGGGATAAACTTTTTATTTTTTACACTAATTAATTTTTATTTAAATATATACGTCAAAATTTTAATATCAAAACTCTTTTTTAACCAAACAATAGATTTTTACAAAAAATTATTTCATTATTAAATTAAGGATACATACATTTTCTATTTTAATATATTTCTAATTTTATGTATTAAAAAAAAATAACCTAAAAAAAGTTAAATAAGGTAATCCAAAAAGAAAAACTAAAGCCTAAAATAAAACAATAATCGAAATAAAAACATGGCTAATTTAGTTAATAGCGTAAACAAAAAGAAATGATAAAAATAAATATTTGAAAAGTAAAACGTGACGCAAAAAGAAAAAAAAGAAAGACATAAACTGAAAATATATCAAAGAAATATAATAGAAAAAAAAAAAAAAAAATGAAGCAGCAATTTGCGTAGATGTTATACTGTTCGTAATATGACTTTCATACAATGAAAAATGCATATAGATATTATATAATATAATATAATATAATATCATTTCGTATTTCATATTTCATTCACTAGCGACATTCACCGATAACTTTTTCCTATAGACAAATATTAGAAGCTCACTTTCGTCTCCTCTTTCCTTTTTAATATCAACTATCATGTTCAATGCAACAAAATATGCAACAAAATTTATCTATTTATCTGCAACCATCGCATACCAAGAATATGTTTCTATTTAACTCTAAAACATTCATTATTCAGTAACGTTTCATATGTGCTTGAAAAGATATAGTATACGTTAACTAATAAAATGGGATAATATAGGTGCATTTTAGGGATGAACAAAAATATCAAAATATCGGTATCGTATTGGTATAAATCGGTACCAACCGTATACAAGCGGTACGGTATATTCGATACTATATTTTTTCAAAAGTTCGATATTTGGTACCGATATTTTACTGGTTTTTTTTGATATTTTGTATGGTACTATACCGACCTGTATCGAATTGGTTTATTTTGATACGGTATTCGGTACCAAAAATATAAATAAAATAGAACCGATATCAACGGTTTGATACGATATTAGTACCACGCTCACCCTTGGTGCATATCACACAAATATTCATTTTGCTCATATATGTCACACGTACATTTATTAAAAATTTCATACTACATGTCATCCAAATATGTATTTTATATCACTTATACCAAATTTGACAAATAAACATATAAACTCGAAAATGATCATTGTATTTTTTTAGAATAAAAATATATTTTTGATAACTTGTGAACATATTAAAAGTTATATGGATTGACTTTTTAAAAATATTAAGATTATTTTCATTATTTTTCAAATTTTTATCGAATTTTATACGAATGATGACATATATTTAGATAGTCTATAAAAAAAATCCAAGATTATCAAGATCGGGATCCTTCCTTGGATCGTTTTTCTATTTGCAAAATCGAATCGTAAAATCGGATCGTAAGATCAAATGAGGAGCTTTTATGTTAATAAAATGTAATTTTTTTACATAAGTGTTATAATATTATATAATTATAGAGTTTAAACGACATAAACACAAATTTATGTGATGGAAATGTGAAATTTCAAAGTTCAATCACCATATTTATTGTGACAATAATGCAATAAATCAATTTAGTTCAAGTTTTCATCGTTAAAAGCTGGAAGGAAAAAAAAGTCGAAAAAAGTATATTGCAACGATCCCACGATTTTGTGAGCGATCCCACGATTTTGGGAGCAATCCTACTTACGATCCTACGATTTGCGCGTTCCTGCTCCACTTACGATTCTATTACGAGCTAGATCGTTTTTATAAAGTAGGATCATAGGATCGTACGATCCTACGATCAGTATCGCAATTTTGATAACTATAAAGAAAATATTTTAATAAACGAGTGGCTTATGTGAACAATGATGAATATAAACATATAACGCGCATGGTGGTTGCTTATAATTGAAACCAACTCAGCATCAACCCACATATTTGCAATGGTAGTTTCATATCGTAATAAGATTCTTTACTCAACAATAGTTCAAATTTGGAATAAAAGTCAATATAGGGAAGCTTAAAGGAAAAAGAAATTATGATTATAAAATGGAATTATTTTTGTTTGAAGTGTAATGAAAGGAAATATACCCGAAATGGAGTTTAGATCGTGTAAAACAATTATGGGACAGGGACATGTTCTGATGAGTCATTGAATTTTGAAAAAAGAGTAGTGTTGGTCGGTTTTTTCGAATTTTGATTTGGACCCAAATTCATATTTGTTGCGGAATAACAAAACGGAGAATATATATATATATATATATATATATAGATAGGTGAAACTCACTAAATAACCAAAAGATTGATATTATTAAACTTACGTAATGATAAACAATACGAATAATATCAATTACAATTGGTTACAAAGACTTTGAACCGTTTACGACGTTGTTACGCAAGATTCTCTCTCTCTCTAGCGCAACAAGATTTTTTCTCTCTAAAAACGGATACATTTATGACGGGTTGGTGAGATATTTATAGTCCTCACCTAACCGTACGACTGTTACGGTAGTGCAACACACTGTTGACCCACTATTGGTGCGCAACAGTGGTGTTGCGCCACTGTTGCGTTACCTGCGTAACACTAGCGTAACAGTGCCAAAACGTGTTAAAAAATACTTAACAACTCGATCTATATATGTGTGGTACTTCAGGACACATTCCTAGACTAAATACAAACTATAAACAATAACGGTATGCTCCAACAAGTAGTAGCATTTCTATTTCACATGTGTGTATATGACACTACTTTTAGTAGTGACATTCTATGGAACTAATATAATTAGGCCCGACCATGTACGGCTATACCGTTCACATTTGTTTCGCGTTTCAGATCTTAGTAATGTTTACTTACATACTGCACTACATTTATACTCTACCAAAAGTAACTATAGTCGACAGAAATAAAACATAATGTAAAGAATCCATAATCCAAATATGATAATCTAATAGGCCGTAACTAATTTCAATTATAAACATGAATTAACAGAAATCATGGAACTCGAATCCGATTATGATGATTGAACCTATATATTATTTAATCACGGCTGGAAAATAAAAGAAGATTAGTGTGCATTCGAAATTAATGAATTATGAAAATAACTGAAATATTATCAACATTATATGTAGAGAGGTAAAATTTATTAAATAAATAACTTAAGTCAGGCTCAAATTTCCCAATAGATACAAGAAAGGAATATTTTTGCTACATAAAATAGTTGATTCAACGAACAAATATTTTAAAATTAAAGTGACTTTATTCTAAAATGTATATTATTATATCAATTAACTTTAAATGTGCTTTGTATATAGCTTTTAAAAATTATTATTGTAGATATTTGGTATGTAACATTTATATAAGTTGTAATGTGAGGTGTATCGTTATTTGTTTGAAAGATTTTAATTGATCAAATACATAAATATAAAACTTTTTAAAAATTAAATACATACAATATACTTATTTAAAATTTAATATATACTATAAATTTTAAATTAGAGTTTAATAATTTCCGATATATTATGTACATAAAGCTTTCTCTAACGATATACCATAACTGCTTAAACTGTTTGAGATGCCGAGTTACGGCACATTGGACAAGTAGGATGAAGCTTCAACCACATATCTATACACTTAACATGAAAGATGTGGTTGCATTCCGGCAATAAGCGAATGACATCAGCAGGTTTATAATCTCCCAAACAAATTGAACAACCGGACCTGTCACTGGAAGAGTATCCCTTCGTAGGCATCATGATATCAGAGTAAACACCTGTCGGGAACGTTACAAGGATGTCGTCACCAATTCCTTGGTGGTGGTGGTGGTGGTGAGTAGTGGTGGTGGAACTAAAAAAGATGGTGGCTATCTGAGAGAGTATACCGCTCTTGTAAATGTAACAACCGTAGCAAATCGTCATTATGAGGAAGAGAACGACGAAGAAGAACACAACGCCATAGCGGTCGGTCCCTGCGTCTTTCGTTGTAGAGGCCGGTGGTTCTCTCGCGTCCGTTGTGGTGTTCATATTTGATATGTCTCAAAAGATTGCCAACTTATTAGGTTGTTTATATAAGGAGGCTAGCTAGGGAGAATGTAATAAAGACGTACAAGTTCTTTACTTCTAATATGTTGAATCAAGCTGTACTATCTTTTAACACTACAAGAATATAAGCTTTTGGCGTCGACAAATTTTTTCGCTAAAAGGTCGCTAAACGACAAATATTTTCAACTTTTTGACTTTGTCAGAGCTAGAGCTTTAGCGACGACTCTTTGACGACGACCCAGACCTTTAGCGACAACACTATTTTTATTAATTAACGAAAAACAATAATATTTCCGCCCAAATCTAACTCATTTTTTTATTTAGTTAATAAATAATTAAATGTTTATTTAAATAATTTTTAAAACATTAAAATAATTATTTAATTTGGTTATGCTTATAGCGACGACAAATCGTAGCTGTAAATCTAGCTAAATTAATTAATTATTCTAAATAATTTAATATATATAGTTTAGTTATTATTTAGATTATTTAATTAGATAAATAATTTACTAAGGTCTATAGCGACGATTTGTCGTTGCCGAAAGGCTTAGTAAATTAATTAACTAATTAAATAATCTAAATAATAATTAAATTATATATATTAAATTAAATGTATTAAATAATTTAATTTATATAATTTTTTTTAAATTAAATTATATAAAAATTGAAATATATTATATCAAATTAAATAATATATAATGTTAATTTAAAATAATAATTTTTGTTTAAAATTAAATTATATGATAATAAGAATTAAAAGTAATTATATTATTAATGTTAATATACTTAAATTGATTCGATATCGTAATTAAATAATACGATGAATAATCGTTTACTGTTATAACGGAAAGTTATAAAATACGAATGTTGTGGTATAAGTATAACTTTAAACCATAACCACGTAATGCTAGACCTTAAATCCTAAACTCATATCCCTAAACCATCGTAACCCTAAACCCGAACAACATTCATCGACTATCGACTATTAAAGCTAACATGAGTAAGGCAAAGTTGTATAGACCATTCATCTATCGGCCATTTATCGACTATTAGAACACCATAACCCCCTTGCTAGACCTTAAATCCTAAACTCATATCCTTAAACCATTGTAACCCTAGAACCCTAAACCATCGTAACCCTATAAACTTAAACCCGAACAACATTCATCGACTACTCACCATTTATCGAATATTAAAGCTAACATGAGTAAGGCAAAGTTGTATAGACCATTCATTTAAAGACTATTCATCGACTATTAGAAAACCATTCATCGACTATTAGAGTTAACCTGAACAACATTCATCGACTACGTACACCATACCCAAACCCCAACACCATAATCCTAAACCCTAAATATATAGTACCAGACATACATGACATCCAATTATCAATGATTTGATCGATCATTACATAACTTGTAACAATGTCAATGTATAGTATCACATATAGAAGTATTCAATCGACTACTCACCGTTGATCATCGACAATCGCAAAACCAGTCGGTATCGTTTTTCCACAGTTTAATAACTTATACCTAATATAATTTGTATTAATAACTTATACCTAATATAATTTAAATTAATTTTCATTACTAATATTATATAAACGTTTTCCTTACTAATATAATTACATAATAAATTAAAAAAAAATGTTGAAAGGCCTTCAGCGACGACAAATCGTCGCCGAAGCTCAGTCAACCAAAGTCAGCGTAATTGGTTTTGCCCGCCAAACTTTTGGAGTTTTCCCGGGTCAGGCCTACAACGACGATTTATCGTCGCCGAAAGCAAAAGTCGCCGCTCAACATGTCTGGTCTAAATTAATTGCAGATTCTTATCTCTTTCAATTCCATCAAAACACAAAAACAATTTCTTATCCTCTATTCGCCATTTTCGCAGCCAAAGGTCATTTTTGTTCAATTTGTGCTTCCTCAACCACCACTATCACTCCAAAAATCGTCTACCACTACCAAACCGCCACCACTTCACCATTTCCGCCACCAAACTGCCACCACTCCACCAAACTTCCACCAAACCGCCACCAAACAGCCACCATCACCACCAATTCCGCCATTCCTCCACCACCATCTAGGTTTGTTTCTTTTTCTTTTTCTTTTTTCATAAACATAATTATTTTGTTCAATTTGTAATTTGTTAGATTATTAATTTGGGAATTATTTTGTTAGATATTTTTCACCACTATCCGGTTATTGACTTTATTGAGTATCACTATTAAAGGTTAGTATCAAAATTAATTTGGATTCTATTTTTGCTAATAAGAATTTGTATAGTTAGTATGTATATAAGTTTGTATAATCTAGTTTATATCATAAATTGAATGATTTTTAGTTGATAGAATATGAATGTAAAGAATTTATATGAATCAAATTGTATGATTTTTATAATATGATAGAAGTTGTATGAATTAAATTGTATAATTTAAATGTGTAGAATTGTATGAGGCAGATTGATTTGTAATTGTTATATTTAATATGTAAAAGACTTGAAATGAAATGAAATTGTTATTGTTTTAGTTGTTTAATTATGTTTTTTATATGTTGGTTCAATTATATAGTTGTTACTTACTACACATATCATTGTTCTGTTTATTGTACTTGTTCTATACAGATGACTTCAGTCGCTCACGGAGGAGATGTTGGTGCTGATCCACCCGGTGGTCATTGGGATCCGCCAAGGGGTCATATTGGTAAGAAAATATTACTTGTTGGTTTAATTATGTTTGTTTTATATTTTTTTTTGCTTTTAATTTGTTCATTTGAATTTTCCACCTCATGTAAAGAAGAAACGTGGAAAAACCACAAACAAAGAATTGCGTGATCTTTAGAGGGCAAATAATAAAAAGCCTTTGGAGATCAACTTTGATACGAGAGATCAGCAGACTTGTAAGCCCATTGGGCCGTACAGTCATAATTTCATTTCTTTGGTTGGTACCCTGGTGAAGGACAACACCTTTCCAAAACATTACGAAAGTTGGGCAAAAGTGCCAATGGTTGACAAGGCGTTGATTTTGTCCGAAGTAGAGGTTTGTTTTGGTTTTTATTACATTTTCGAATATTTATTAAATCTATACATTCTAACTATTTTTTTTTAATTGTAGAAATACTTCAACATGAAAAAGTAGTTTAATGGTGGTGAGGAGGAGATTTTGTGCTAGAGCCGGGTTGGAATTGACTTGTAAAAATCGATATAGGGATGCTAAACATACGTTCAAGAGGGATCAATTCATAAAACGAGGTGGGTATGAGAAGGTTGATTTTCTTAGGGAAAATCCCCCACCAGGGGTTGATTACAAGAGCATTTGGCTTCCGTTTATGGACCGGGTGACAAACCCGAGGCACATGAGCCTTGCAGAGAAAAACGCCATAAACAGGAGCAAGCAAAACTTTGCAAGTAAGCATGGAAGTCAATCCTATGCGATGAGGAGGGACAAAAGGGCAAGTAACTTTTTAATTCTTAGTTTTAATATTATTCATATAATTTGTGTTTAATTTGATATTATATTAATTTATTTCATTTGTTTGAAGCGCGAGGATGACCCGGAGAAGAACTATCCAATTCTTATCGATAATTATCAAGAAATGCATACGGATAAAAGAGATGGCACTTGGGTCTCAGATGAAGCGTGAGATTTGCATGTAAGTAATTAGGGTAAAATGATAAAACGGGTAAATGGGTCAAAGTGGGCAAAAGGGTTAAGTGGATAAAACGGGTCAAAGTGGGCGAAATGGGTTAAATGGAAAAAATGATAAATATGGGTAAAATGGGTCAAAGTGAACAAAATGGGTTAAATGTATATAACGGGTCAATGTGGACGAAGATGGGTAAAATGGGTCAAAGTAGACAAAATGGGTTAAATGTATATAACGGGTCAATGTGGGCGAAGATGGGTAAAATGGGTCAAAGTGGACAAAATGGGTTAAATGTATATAACGGGTCAATGTGGGCGAAATGGATAAAATGAGAATATACATGGTTAAAATTGGTCATTTGAGTCAAATGGGTCAAGGTGGGCGAAATGGGTGATATATTACTAACCAAATATTACTAACTTATAATTATTCTTATTTGGTTTATTTTTAAGCGAAAAATGTTGGAATTGAGGACTAACTCACCCTCCGGTACAAGCGAAGAGGAAATATTGGAGGAGGTTTTGGGAACTTGAAGTGGACACAATCGAGGTCGGGGAAGAAAATTACCGATTTCTATTACGGGTGGATCTTTGATGACTTCATCTTCGAGAGGAAAATGGAAGGCTAAAATACAAGAAGAAAATGTGATGACTATGAGTGATTTCACCAAATACTTGCAAGTAATACAAGCCGCAAACCCGAACTTTGTTATTCCGAACTTTCCAACAAATAATCAAAACGAGGACGAGAACAAGGAGGACGAGGAGGATAACGATGAAGATGATTGTTGAAGGTTTGTGTTTGAATAATATGGAACAATTTGTTGAATGTTTGCATTTGAATAATATCGAGCGTTTTATGTATTATCGAGAATATTTGACAACAATTTGTTGAATGTTTTAAGTTTATGAGAATTTGGATTATTTGATTATTCATTACTTTTTTAAATTTTGTTGGGAATAAGTTGTTTGAATCGAAATAAGCAGAAAGCCGAGAAATAAGCTGAAATTCAGCTGCTGTATTTGTTTTTGCTGTAGGACCTTCAGCGACGATGTATCGTCGCCAAAGGTCTATTTAAATAATATTAAATAATTAATTAAATAATACTAAATAATTAAATAATTAAATAATTAAATAAATAAATAATTAAATAATTAAATAAATAATTAAAAAATAATAATTAAATAATTAAATAAATAAATAAAAAATCACGGTTTGAAAAGGTGGGTCGCACGTGTCGTCGCTGTTTGGTAAGAAAAATCGTCGCCAAAAACATTCCGCGACGAAGCTACAGCGACGAAAAATCCGCGACGATTTGTCGTCGCCAAAAGCCTTATGCGACGATTTTTTCCTTTTAGCGACGATTTTTTGGCGTCGCCAAAAGCCGTGATTGTTGTAGTGTAATTTTTCAATTAAATAAATACTATGTATTTTATACTCTTTTCCTAGTAATATACCACATAATACGGTTTAAAACATAACTTAAAGCGTTAATGAAATATTTAATGCTATTTAGATATCAAGTTCAACGCATATTATTTTTCTTTTAAACAATAACATTAATGTATGAAAGGATTTTCTATATTGTGCCCTCAACACATACGATAAACCGTAATAAATGATTTATAAATTTTCATTTCTAGTTGAAAATTATATCTAATAACTAATATGTTAGGAATCACAAAGACCAGAACAATTCAAACCTACGATCCTAACATTTAAACAACGACACTAACCCTCGACCAATGACTTTTACATTCAACTAATGACCATGACCTTCAAACTAATGACCATCACATTACACCCACGACCCTAACATAACTTGAAATACAAATGGTTTATTGGTTTTGTTATTATATGAAATTAACAATTTAATATACATGTATCATTTTTAATTTTTTAGAGAATCGAAATAACACATTTATAATATATAATAAGCTTATTTTTCATCTTAAGGACGACGAATAACAAAATCCTTTAATTCATTTGTTCATCTTAATCTAACGTGTAGGTAAAATCTACCACAATTTATTTAAAATAAAATAAAAAACGATATATCTAAATATATAAGTTTTTATTATTAAGATTAAGATCTATTTTAGAAAGGTACTAAATTGGTCGGCAACATACGTACATAGTGTTAGTTAAATCAATCTTGAGCAAAAAAATGTCGAAATGACAAAAACAGTTATGACAAGAAGTATGGGTTTTTATTTTTATTTTTTTGATAGACAAATTAATATTCATATTGTTTTTTATACATGTTTATAAAATATGATCACTAACAAACTCAAACTCATAATCTACAGGATACTAGATCATCACATATACCATACGATAAAGGCCCTTAGTGGTATCAACATTGTATACGTAAAAATTGATGCATTTTCCTTATACAAAGTCGAAAAAAATCTTAATAATTTATTTATAATATTTTATTTTTTTTAATCAAAATATATATAAATAAAACTAGATACATAATTGAGCGGAGGATGTGGAAAGCATATAATACTTTTAATAAGCGACTAAGAGAGTGGCTTCGATACAAAAATAATAATATCTTAATAGCTTCAAAATACGTTATTTCTTATAAAAAATAACTAGATTATTGTCCCGCGATAGCGCGGAAAAAAATAAAAATTGAATTGTAAACTTTATGTTTATGTAGATTTTAGGTTATTATAAAAAGACAATGTTATACGTATAATAACATATATATACCTTTACGTTTATACACATGTTGTTTATAGTTATAATAACATAAACACTTTTACGTTTATATACATGTTTTAATATTTTTTATTAGGAGATTTTAAATAAAAATAATGTAAATCATAGTTCAAATTGAGTGAATTTTTTTTAAGTAAATTTGAATTTTGTTTTTATTTAAGTAGAGATTGAAATTAAAGAGATAATGTAATTATGTTTTGTAAAAGGGTGTAAAATGAAAATAGTGTTTGATGACATCATCAATTTGATCTAACGGTTGAAATCAAATAATTTAACCCATCTAAGGGTCTTTGCTTCGCCATGTGGCATTTAAGGCAACACCCGATTCATAAATAGGGTCGGGTTTCGGATAGAATAGTTCCAGTTTGTCGGGTTTCGGGTTTGACCCGATTGACCCGAAAATTACCGTCGAACTATATTTTAATCCAAAGGCATATGATATATATAAGCTAGAAGTCTGAAAGAGTTTCATACATGAAGCGATGTGGGACAAAGTAGGAAAAACTAAAGACATATGATATATATATGCTAGAAGTATGAAAAAGTTTCATACCTGAAGCGATGTGGGACAACTAAAATGAAAATAGTGTTTGATGACATCATCAATTTGATCTAACGGTTGAAATCAAATAAGTTAACCCATCTAATGGTCCTTACTTCGCCATGTGGCATTTAAGGCCTCTCTTTTATATTATATTAAAAATTACATTTCTATGATTCTATCCTGCTCTAGTGCTTTACACCAAGAAATCTAATTTATTTATTTATTATATAGCTAGTTTATACCTATTCGATGAATGGATTTACAGTATTAAATAAATTATTACCCAATTATTATAATACTTATGGACTTTAAAACATTAAAAACAAAATTTGGTTATAATTTAAAGCTATAGGAAAACATACTATAACATAAATAAATAAAAACATTTCAAGGAAGATATAAAATTATAGTGAAATATCATAGTGAAATCGTAGGTTTTTAGTCATGAAAGAAATGATTTCAAACTAATGACTATTTAAAATTTCAAAATGATTTCAAACTACTCTATAATTACAATATTAAATTTCAGATAGTTTTTTACAATAAAGAAAGATAACTCTTCCTATCTTTTAGTTTTGAATAATTAAAATATAACTGTTACAAAAAGTTATAGTTATTCATTACATATTCTTAATCTTCAATTTAACCACAACATGACACTTAGGCTAAATGATGAGTTGTCGATATGAAAGGATAGCCACGTCAGATATTGGTTATCCTCTCTTTGGGGTGTTTGTTTGGACTTATTAAGCGGCTTATGACTTATTAACATTTCGGCTTATGTTTCATAAGCCTGGATTTTCCTGATTATATAACCGTTTATCGGCTTATTACTGTGTATTATGACATAATAAACAGTAATAACCTCATAAATGGTTAAATAAGCCGGAAAATCCGAACTTGTAAATCATAAGCCAAAATGTGAATAAGTCATAAGCCTCAAACACCCCATTAGTTATATGTAGAGATAATAGATAAAGAAATAGTTAGTCCCAAAAGTCCAAAACCAAGTCGGCAAGTAGCGATGATAGCTATAGTTTTGCTAAGGTGCTTGTGATTAAATATACAAAAGTAATCTCAAACCTTTTTTTTATTCTTAACCAAAATCAAACAAACATTATATTATTCTAACACTCAATTGTCTTGTTTTTCAACGAGAACCCACTTTCTCGAGTTTGGTAGGTCACTTTTATATAGTAGTATTTATATTTATTAAATGAGGTAAAGAAAATCTGTTTATTCCATTTTTGGGGAAAAAGAAACCCATGTTGGTTGTAGATTTTTGAAGAATCTTAACTGAGAATACAACTGAGACAGGGACAATTGAGGCTTATATGTTATATAACACGACCAGAACTCAATCTTGATAACTCAAATTACTCTAGTGCTAGTTTGGGTCTTGAATTGAAACATATGAAAAATGATTGATTAATATAAAAAGAAAGTTGGTGGAATCCATATTTATGTGTGGTTTAAGCTTGTTTTTAGACATATTGTTATACTTATGTATGATTGCTCGAAAATATTCTTATATGTCTGTTTTTACCAATAGCAATATTAGAAAAAACGGTATTTAAATGTGAGTATATTTTGTCATCGCGTGTAAATTATATTTTGCCAGGTTGTGAATTTGTAAGTACTATTGTTTTTTCTTATAAAATAACTTTATTTAACAAGGTAACCATAAAAAATAAAAAAAAAAAAAAAAAAATAAAAAAAAAAAATTGAAAAGAAAGAAATTGTAACCTGAAAAGAAAATATAAAACTCAAAATCAATAAATAAGAGAAATGAAGACAAAACGACTTTATCTGATAACGTAACCCAAAAAGGAAAACTAAATATATGAAAAGAAAAAATGTAACTAAAAGAACACGGGTTAGACTAAAAATTAACGATTAATTGAACCTAAATAGAAAGATAAAACCTAAAATTCGAACCAAAAAAAAAGTGTGAAATCAAAATATGGGTTTATTACATGGGTGGTCCCTATGGTTTGTTAAAATTTCATCGGTCATCCCTAAAAACTTTTTATTACACCAGTATTCCCTTTGTTTAAAATAGTTACGCAAATAATCCGTATTGTGAATGGAATGTTAAATTTTCGTTAAATATCCCACGTGCATTACACACGAGGATCTTTTCATTATAATATTTTCATTTTACCAATATTATGAAACTTAGGTTAATATAAGGGCCATTTACGTTATTTCCTTTTAACTTTGTACCTTGAATCAATAATTAGATCTGAACATTTAACCCTTAAGTAGCAACCAACACAAAATCATGTACGACAACCATCAGACGGTGTCGTTAGAAGCAACGACGGCGGACGACGTCGGTTGAAAAAGCGGTAACACGTGGTTTCGGATAAAGTGATACCGACGGGTCTGGTCCCGATTGATTGTGGAAGAATGTCATTCGACACTAATCCAAATGTAGTACGTTGCAGATCAAACCTTAATTGATAGAATTTATCGCAGATCTGTAAGTCTTGATTTCATCGAGATTCCATGACAAGAGAGAGAGAGAGAGAGAGAGAGAGAGAGAGAGAGAGAGAGAGAGAGAGAATGAATGATTATGGCAGGGTGGTGGTTTACATTGTTGGTTGAATGACTAGTGGTTAGAGTTTGGTGGTGATGAATTTATATGAATTTCTAATTCTAATAGAAATATATGATGTAATAAAAATAGTTTTTTACATGAAAATATTATAATAAAAAGATCCTTATTGTACGTGGACTATTTAAAGGAAATTTAATATTTCATCCCTAATAGGGATTATCCGTGTAACTATTAGACTGGACGGTGTGGGGCTTCATCGTTGCAACAACGCCCGCCACATCGGACTCACAACGCCCCGACAACGCCCAGACCACACCGTCTGGGGCGTTGTCGTCGAAATTTCTTGCCTGGCTTTGTGCAGACAACGCCGTGAACGAGAATCAAAACACAACCAAACGGTCGAATTCAAAAATAAGCAACGGCCAAATTTTTAAAAACCCAAACTTTTTCTATAAATACCAACACAATTTTATAACAAAAACCACACAAACTCTCTCTTTCTTTCTCAATTTTTATAACAATCTCTATATTTTATACAATCTTTCAATAATCTCAAATGGATCCCAACAACAACAACAATCAAAACAACCCCAACCCCAACCAATGGAACCAATGGTTCAACCCAAATAACCCATTCCAAAACCTAAACCAATACCAAAACCTAAACAACCCCAACTCCAACCAATGGAACCAATTTCCAAACCCTAATAACCAATATCAACACCCAAACCAATTTCAAAACTATACCCAACTTCCAAACCCTAACCAATTTCCCCATTTTTACCAACAAACACCATCACCACAACGACCATCCGTAGACCCGATATACCAAGGCGGGTCGTTCACGCAAATGCTTAACGAAGACCATTTAACCAATTTTCCGCGTGTGCCTCCATATGACATTAACGATTCTGAAGACGATGAGGTGGTTCCGGAAACTCAAGCTCAAGAAATGCCGGCCCGTGGGAGAGGGAACAGGAAACATAAGAAAAAAGAAACCGAATCCCTAAGAGGCAAAACCGAAAGAAAGATGTGGACCGAAGAGGAGGAGATCGCACTTGCTTCAGCGTGGTCGTCGACATCCGAGGACCCCGTTTTGGGAAATGATCAACAAGGTGCACCTTTCTGGGATAGTGTTCGTGCAAAATTTTACGCCAAGATGCTTAAAGATAACCCATCTTATTTTCGTACCGAAGACTCTATTTCGAGCAAGTGGAGAGACTTACGAAGAAAGGTCAAAAAATTCAACGGGATTTTTCGACAAGGCCAACAAAGTAGACCAAGCGGTCATAATGATCAACAAGTGCTCGAACATGCTCTGGCGACTTACCGCAACATAATGCAAGGGGGTTTCCTACATTTAGAGTCTTGGAAAATATTGAGAAATAGCCCGCTTTGTCAACATGTCCCAACATCTGGAGGGTCCCGAAAAGCGCGTAGAACATCGGAGTCTAGTAACCCCTCCACTCCCGCCACTCCCGCCACTCCGGTATCGCCTTTTGCTTCATTCGATCTCAACGATGATGATGATGATGATCTTCACTTGGAGGAAGACCTTCCAAGACCGATGGGTAGAGATCAAGCAAAGGCAAAGGCAAAAGCGCGCAAAGGAAAGGGCAAAGCCGCTGCTTCTTCTTCGGGGAACGAAGATTCACTCAAGTATATTGGGGAAAAGTTCGGGAAATTTGCTGATACTGAGGAAGAAAAAATGCGACAAAAAGCGTTAAAGGTGATCATGAAGGACACCGATAATCTCCGGGAGCCTGCCAAATCAATAGCGGAACATGAAAAGAGAAGGCTTATCGAGAAATTTTATCCTGAATTTTTGTAGTATGTTTTTTATTGTAGTATGTTTTTTTTTCTTTAAATAAATTGTAGTGTGTTTTTTTTTTAAATAAATTGTAGTGTTTGTTTTTAAATAAATTGTAGTGTTTGTTTTTTTTAATAAAAATACTAGTTTTTAAATTTCATTTATATAAAAATAATTATAAATATACAACTTTTTAAAATAACACTCTCTTTCCTCTATCACTCCACATCATCACACAACCACACCACCCATTTTCATCACTCCACATCATCACACTCTCTTTCCTACAAATCACACTCTCTTTCCTACATATCACCTCTATCACTCCACATCATCAAATGATAAAGCCCCCCACACCGCATAGCCTTATAAAACATAAGGATTATAGGGGTAGTAAAAAATTTATAGGGATGAGTGATAAAATTTTGACAAACCATAAATCCATGTAATTAACTCACAAAATATATATATAAAAAAGAAATAAGAATTTTTTTATTTATTTAAGTAGGTAGTCTAGGGGTTTGGAGCATGTTGTAACTATATGAATGTTCAATAATGTTATTATACCTTTTTCTTGTTCAATTGTATTGTAAGCCTTAGACCACTCCCAGCCATGGTGTTTCCACGGCGTTTTCCCCCCAACAACGCCGTTTCCGGCTGGGGGGACGCCGTTCCGGCGGTGGTGTTGCTCCAGCAACATCGAGTTTCTTGTTTTTTTTTTTTTTTCTTTTCTTTTCTTCCAATCTGTGATTTATACATATATATACATATATATAAATATGTATGTATCATAAAGAGAGAAAAAGAAGAGGTATTTGTTAAAGGTTTTTTTTTTTGTTAATTTAATGGAGGATGTGATCCAAATGGAGAAGGTGGGACTATTTTTTATTTTATTATTTTTGTTTTAAGTCCTTTGATTTGATTGATTATTATTTACTTTGATTTTTTATTTTATTATTTTTATTTTAGTGTATTTTTTTTAATTTTTTTTTTTGTAATGGTTTTTTTTTATTTATTTCTATGTATTGTTTTTTTTTTAATATTAATCTAAGTTTATTTTTATTAATAATGTTTTAAAAATAATATGAGAAAAAGAAAGAAAATGAAAAATAAAAAAGGTGGTGGGTTCCAGTTTTTGGTGTTATGAATGGGGGTGTTTAGTGGTGTTATGTTAAGTTGGTGTTATGGTGACGTGGCAACGAAAAATGGTGTTATTGGTGTTACGGATGGGAGTGGTCTTATGAAGAAAATAATTCAATTACAAAACTTATAAAAATCGTTGATTGCATTAATGAATTAATGAAAAAATTTCATTTATATTACTGAATTTGCCTGAAATGTTTGTCAAATGACAAATATTTTAAATATTAATGAAATCCGAATTTGAATTTTTTTTCACCCATTCTATAGAACACTTTTAATCGCAAACCAAACGCTAAGTTAGATAGAGAGATCGTTGACATGGAATGAATGGTTGAGGTTCTACAAATAAATTTAACTCGAGATAACTTTAGAAATTTGAACAACAATTTGCGTGTATATATAAAGGATGTACATATAATCTCGAGGGAGTTTAGCTTACACGTAATCAGCGCTTGCAAGCGAGTTTCGACAAACCGGGCAAGTAGGATGAATATTCAACCACGTATCTATACAATTCACATGAAACATATGATCACATTCTGGCAACAAACGGAGAACATTATCCGGTTTATAATCCTCTAAGCAAATAGGGCAACCCGTCTTAGTGTCACTATTTGTAGACATCACGGTCTCAGAGTAAAGAAACGTCGGGAGAGTAGCAAGAGAATCATCGCGAATACCTTGAGGGAGTTTTATATAATGGTAATTGGTGACGGTGTTGGTGAAAAGAAACGGTTGTTGAGATGGAGAGTGCCTGCTCTGGTTGCATATGTAATAAGTATAGAAGACCATAAATATTAAGAGGATAAAGAAGAACAAGTAGAATGCAAGGGCGTTTTTAATGACACCTTCGAAATATATTGTTTTCGCCATTGATGAATAGTTTTCCGGTGTCCATTTTTCGATTAATATAGTTCGAGTAGGAGCCATTTTGTCAAGTTGGGTTGTTTATACGACTGAGTTGAAATATAAAAAGTTGCATGCTTCACAAGGAATAAAAATAATAGGATGTATATCAATATAAAGTTGAAAACCAAAATTAATCAGTATCTAAAAACCATTTTTTATATTATGGAACTCAATTTTTAAGTTGCATTAAATCGACACCTATGTCATTTAGAATTAAATAGTTCGCATGACCTATTCTTCCTTATATTTAATATTAAGAAAATCTATTCAAAATCTTAATTTAATTTGATTATTATTTAAAAGTTGTTGTAGTGACAGCAATAGTTTCGCTTCAATTCATGTGATGATGAATTATAATCAAATTTTTTTGACAAACAGATAAGGCAAAATCTTAAGTGATTATGAAGCGTAAATTGGACCATAAAAACATGAAATATTAATGGGTTTTGAATTTATCGTCCTAAAGACTATAAATAAAAATAATAATCATTAAATAAACTTGAATATTAAAATGTTTAAAATAAATCATTAATCATTTTTCATTTGTAATCAAAATATCATTAATTATATGGAAATAATAACGTTAATTAAGTGTTTAAATTTACACATAAGAAAAATTCATTTGTCGCATTAAGGGCAAAACCCAAAATTAAATTCATTATTCAATTTCTGATCTCTGAAAAGTAAACCTATATGATAATACCTATATCCGATGTTTTTATCCATATTTCATTTTCAGTTTATCTTAATTATTTTTTAATTGCTAATAGTTTGATAGAAATTTTTATTGAGTTTATCATATTATTGTTAGTTAAAGTAATTATTATATATTTTATAAAAATTATTAATTAGTTAAATTTAAAATTGTAATTATGTAAAAAGTAGAAAAGAGAAAACAATGATAATTATTTTTTTCTAAATAAATTTAGCTTAATAGGAAAACACAATTTTCCTCGTTGTTTAACATTTTAACGATCATATATATGTTATCCATTTTCGTGGTCAGTTCTCAAGAACAAATCAAGACACTGAAAACGTATTGGTGATCAATAATGGTTGACCATCCTTATTCTCTTGAGAACTTTGATTTTGATCCAATAACCCACATTTTCGTAACTAAATTTCTGTTTGGACTTTAAGTTGAAGTTAAATACATCTAACCTAACGAACAAACTACATCTTAAACCTATAAGCTTAGCAAACAATGTAAAATGATAAATTATTATTATTAAACATACATGTAGAACCCATACTAGCTAGAAACTCTAATCACAACCATAATGGACCCCGCCCATATCTTGGATTTGATATTCAGGCCCAAGTCCGAACCATTTCCCAAACATATTTATCTATTTATGTGTCCCAACTCTAACCTGGCTCAGACTCAAATCCATGAATAAAAGTCACAAACCCATACCTGAACCCGTTTTTTTACCCATTGCTTAACACTTGTTCGGTTCGGTCGGTAAACACTTGTTCGCACTTCTTTTTTGCCAATTAGATATATAGATTATATGATAGAGTTGGGATTATAAAGACACATAAAAGTTAAGATACGATGAATCGATTACAACTTTTTATTTATCGACCTCAATTTAATTTTATTTAAAAAATAAATTCTTTTGAAAGTCGTTAATCTATTAAACGAACAAATTACACAATTGTAATTGACTATTTCCTTTTTCTTTAGAGTAGTCAATCGATATATTTTCGATTTTTTTTTTCTTTCAGGTTTTTAAAACTAATATTATAAACATGTTATTTTAGTAACATAATACTTGGTTTTAAAACTAATCACATGTGATTTTGTAGATTTCTTTGTAACTCTAGTTGAATTATATATCATATAATATTTTTATATTTTCAAATTCACATTTAATATTAAATCACATATAACATTAACTTACGAGTAACATTTATAAAAAAAGAAAGATTAAAGACGTTTTTTTCCCTTCTAAAAGCTCAATCACATAGCTAACTAAATCTCGAACACAATTCATCACCTACTTGGTCAATATTATAAAAAGATTCAATCATGATTTCAACCGTCTCTAATCCTTCAATGAAATGTGCTCTCCGACCTCTATCGTTGCATACGGATTCACCATTTACCTCCTACCTTGCACCTTGCTTTAAGATCGGTCTCCTCCCCTATGGCGCTATACATTCTTAACTTTCGACCTCCACCACCTCAACCCGCTTCAACGTGGATTCCACTTTGCGTACTTACTATGTCGTAAAGCTCGGCCGCCTCGTGCTTCACCTTAGACAGGTTGTGTTTACATCAAATGATTTATTTGTTCACTAGAGTTTTTCTCAATTGATTGTTGTACTCCTTGATTACATTGATAAGGGGGTTGAGCATGAGAATCTGAAATCTTATGGAAAAATAAAATCGGACTCAATACATTCTAATTCATTTACATATGTTTTTGAAAACAAGTTGAAATAGTTTATGTTTTTGATATAGGGTTAATGCACCCCAGGGTCACTCTACTATTCGAGATAATCCAATTGGGTGATTGAACAAAAAAAAGTTATAACGTTTTCATTCTACTTTCAAAAAACTTTAAAACCATCACTTTCTATTTGCAAAATGATTAAGTTCGTCATGTGGGTCCAAAGTCACCGGCTAGCAGCAGGTAATTTGAACACACAGACTAAAAACTAATTCCATGTCATTATTTATTTTTCTCCTTAATGCCACATCATACACCCCCTTTTTATATATTTGCTTTACCCTTTCTCTTTCTTCTTCCTTCATCTCTAACCCTAATTCCTTTTTTTTTATAAAAAGGTTATTAAAAATCATATAAAAAGCATAACCTTAGATTGGAATTAAAATCCATTCAAAACATACCAAATGAAACCCAAGAAAAATTCCGTCGGACCTTTCTGTGCGAGGATTTTCGTCGGTTTCGGTACCGGAAAATGATTCGGCTGCCGGACCTTTGTGTGCGTGGTCTAAGGATTCGGTTCCCGTCACGGCGGAGCTAAGTAAAAAAAGTAATTCCACCGGTTTCTCGAAGCTATGGAGATTACGAGAGAAAGTTAATCGGAGTAACAGTGACGGCCGTGAAAGGCGAATAACGTATTTACCTTACTGGCCGGAATTAATGGGATTTTTTACTAATGTCAACGGTGGATTAAGTAAAAATGTTCATCCTTATTAATTACTTTATTAATTTGTAAAGAAAATAAAATGATTGCTTGGTTGATTTGGCTTTTGGGTTTTTGTTTATAAACAAAGATGAATGAGCTAAAAAAATTAAATATAACTGTATAAAAAATATAACATATACATACACACAAGTATATCTATATATATATGTATAGACACAGTAAAATCCCCCACTAGAGTTGAGTATTTGAGAAGCTTATTGCTTCTCTGATTTTGATGCAAGGGAGAGAAACAAGAGAGAGAAAGAAACAAGAGTAGTACTCTACAAGTTTTCACACGATGAGTCATTGCCACGTAGATTATAAACAAAGATGAGTCATTGCCACGTAAATTATTTAGCCACCTCATCCGTTAAAACTGACTCGTAACTTGCTATACCCCATAAAGTGATGCTTTTAAAGTTTATTTGAAAGTAGAATGAAAACGTTATAACTTTTTTTTGTTCAATCACCCAATTGGATTATCTCGAATAGTAAAGTGACCCTCAAGTGCATTAACCCTTTGATATATATAGATGAAATTTATGTAGTACTAAAATAATTATATGGATGAAAATCGAGATTTAACATACATTACACATATGTAACACAAAAAAAAAGATTTTTATAAATTTTGGATCTTGTACGATCGTCCTTATTATGCGTCCTAAGACCCGACCCGAATGATAATAAACAATAATATATTTGTAGTACTATGAATTCGATGTATATCAATGTTATTCAATGATGAGTAGATGTGAACTAAATAGATACATTTTTCTTTTTAAAATTTTTATATTGGATTACATATTTCTTATATATATATATATATATATATATATATATAGGGGAGGGTTCATGTAAAAAGTGTTAAATTTGTAAAAAGTGTGAGAAGCATTGTGGTAGTGACATGTGGCAAACTTGAATTTTTTTTTATTTTTTTTTTTAATAAAAAAAATATTTTAAAAAAAATTGAAAAAAAATTTTCGAGAATTTTTTTTTTCTTTTTGCTCGAAAAAAGTTATATACAAAAAAAATATGATACACATTTATGATGCACATCTATGATGAACATTTTATGTGTGCATCATAGTTGAATATCATAGTTTTTTTTTATGTGGATCATTTATATGAATCATATTTTTTGTGCATCATTAATGTGCATCATATTTTGTGTGTGCATCGTGACAGATAACGTTATCAAAAAGAATTTCAAATTTTTTTTTTTTCCAAATTTTTTTTTTTTTACGATTTTTTTTTTTCAAAAAAAAAATATTATTTTTTTAAATATTTTTTTATTAATTTTTTTTTTTTTCCAAGCTTACCAAATGTCACTCCCACAATGCTTCTCACACTTTTTACAAATTTAACACTTTTTATTTGATCCTACTCCTATATATATATATAAATGAGTAGTTAGCCGATTTTAGTCAATCAAATATTTCTTATATATAGGGGTATGATGGTCGATACGTAATTTGTTATTAATTTTAAATTATTTTGCGAAGGTTGCAAATGACATGATAGTTACGAGTATTAAGTTAGATAAATCTTTAATATTTATTTTTCATCTTTAATATATAATAAAAGATGAGTTTTAAATAATACATGACACAGTAAGGTCTTTTTGATTAGTTAATTTATTTGATTTATTCGTTAGATCAGATTGATAATTTCATCAAAAACTATTTTTATTTTACATTTTTTTACAATAAATAAGATATTCCCTCCTTCATTCCACCTCTTAAATAAAAAAAATATAATCCTAGTTTATTTATAAATCGCTCGACTATGATTTACGTTAGTGTTATCTAAAATATTCTAATACAAAATATCAAAACATGTGAAAAACATAAATGTGTATATGTTAACGTAAATGTATATATGTTATTATAAGTGTAACATTTTCTTTTTTTAATAACTTAAAATCTACATAAACATAAAATTTAAGATTCAATTTTTATCTTTGTTCGCGCTATCACGGGACAATAATCTAGCTATTATAAACAATTTTGTTGTGGTGTACAAAATTGTTATATTTATATTATTTTGAGTTAATTACATAAATCGTCCTCAGGGTTTATCTCATATTATGGATTTCATCCCTAAGTTTAAAAAGTTGCATAAATCGTCCACTTTTAAAAACTAAATACCCTTTTTGTCCCTAAGGTTTGCTCCAATTACGAATTTTGTCCCTAAGTTTTGCCCCAATTACGGATTTTGTTCCTAAGATTTGCCTCAATTATGGGTGTCTATTACGAATTAGGGACGAAAAGCGTGATTAGTTTCAAAAAATGGACGATTTATGCAAAATTTTAAACTTAGGGACGAAATTCATAATTTTGATTAAACCATAGGAACGATTTATGTAATTAACTCTATTATTTTTGATGTTTTGCCCTCTTTAAAAATTAATTCCAAAAAATTTTTCTCTTACTTTTCCTTCACACGAACTTTGCTTTCATATAAAAATATTTCTAACGTACTCCACCTCGGATTAGAAGTTAAGATATAATAGGAGGATTGAGGAATGTTATATATACTAACATAATAACCGTGTCAAGTGTATCTTTTGAAAATACGTTAGGTGAGGACTGTCGTATTGTTTCTCTTTTTGCTGTTAATAAAATGAGGTTTGCACCCTGGAATCGTGTTTTTGTTTAGATCTGTGCATGAATGATAAATTAACATACAAGCCGCTGATATTGACCCACATTTTCATATGCTAAACAAATCACATGGTAAGCCTCAATCGATTAATCGATTAGGAATATAATAAAGTAATACAAGTGTATATGGAGAAAGTAATAACTTATAGCTAATTAGTAAATGAAAAAAAATGATATTGCAAGGGAACAATTTTGATTGTTTATTTTACTTGAGCAAGTGATGACCGACGTCCATCTCTTCTGCAATATGCGTATAATGCGTACTAACTTAGGGATCTTTTAGTGTAATTAAGAAATAAGGTGAGACATTTATACAATTACGATCGATCAGTCTAGTAAATACATGCTAAATATCACAGACTCCTACATCACCTTGACAAAAAGTATAGTTACGAAGAAGTCATACTCGCAATTCACAACTATCAAAGATCATACGCGGATAAACCTTAAACCTTAAACCCTTACTTATTCGTTACCCTCTCACGAGTTTCCTAGTGGAAAATGACTAAATGCTATACAATGATGTTTATTCTACTAATTCTCATGATTCTTAGGATTACGTACACCCTAAAAATCAATCCAAACTTTAGTAATCGAAACCTTATTTGACTTGGTTATCAAATAAGATGTGACACCAACGTCCCAAAATCCTACTTAATACTTACTACGAGACTTTAATATTACAATGCTGATATCGCATATTTACATCTACATTTATATGCGGTATTTGGTCATTTTCCGTATTTAATCATGATGGATAGGATATGATTTTGCATTTAATAGTGTGTAAAGTGTTTATTCAAGTGACAGGTTGGATATGATCGGAAAGTGGAAGTTTGGCGGGAAATGCATGAAAATGGTCAAAAGAACGAGATTTGGTGATACGATCAGGTATCGCGACGCAGTAAGCATTAATGTGGTGCAATGAGCAAGTGAACAGAAGGAATGTTCGAGAAACGTTGGACTGCAACGGGAAACCCAAACGAGTACAACATGGAAATTTCAAGGACTGCGGCGCAACGACTGTTTTTCAGGTATCTGGATTTTGCCCTATAAATAGAAGCGTAAACCTCACAAATAAATTGGAACGAAGTTAATGAACATGAGTAGCTAAATATTCTCACACTTGTTTGGTTATGGATCTTTTGCTATGATTTGATTTATGTTTATTGAATGCTTTTAATTGTTGCATATTTAATCGAAGATCCATTCTTATTTATATCTTAACATTATTTTAGTTCTTATACTCTTTTGGTTAACTGAAAGTCTAGGTATTCGAGAGGAATCTAGAACTAGGTTAAACAATTAAAAAGAAACAATCAATTGGTCTATAATTGATTAGAACTTAAGTAATTAGATTAAAACGCGATCGCTAGTTTATAATTATAAGAGATTGGATTAGAAAGCTAGATAAACTATTCGAGAGAAAGTTTAATAGATTAAATCATAACCATCGGCTTAGTTCTTAAAGCTTAGTTATTTAGGACTTTTACCGTATTCGAGAGAAATTGTAGAGTTTAAGATAATTAAAGATAATTAGGTATTCGAGAGGAACTTAGTTATACATTTGATACGATTATGGATACTCAAGACTTGGGAGTAAAGCTTTTGAAGGAACCATGGCTAGGGAGGATTTGTTTGTGCACTCTTATGCATTTGGGAGAACAATAAACGAACAAAAAAAACTCTGGGCATGGACTGCGACGCAGTCAGGTAGTTTTTCAGCACTTATGTTTCGAGAACCTTCTCGCTGCGACACAATAGGTTTTAGTTTAGTTTCCTATATAAGTAATTGTTTTTATTCATTGTAAACAGATTTTGATTATATTGTTAAGGTTTTAAATAGTAACTAATACGATAATCATAATTAAGGGGTTTATATTATTTTTCATGGTATCAGAGCGGATCCGATCCCATCTCTATCTTTCTATAATTGTAATCGACGTAAAAAAAAAGGCGTCTAGCTTGACTAGGTTCCAAACCTAAAAACAATAAAATTGTTTTCCATAATACCAAAAGAAGGTGGTTGTTTTTATGGGTTTCCTCTCTTGTGCTTCGCTTCCCTCATTTGATCCACTTATGTAATATGAGAAAGTCAACCATGGATTCGTGTTAGATATTAGTTTTCCAAGTTACAAGTCATCTGGATGATCAATTTAATTTTTCTACGCATACTCTCTATTTTAAGCCTTCTAACTTTTATTAAAGGGGTTATTTATATTATATATAGAAGACTCGGAACGGGTCCAAGCCACGAAATACGATGGCATATGGCGTACCTACATCATAGTTGGAGTTCAGTATTTAAAAATTAGAAACGATAAGATCAAGAGAGGTCTTACGGGGTTATTTCGAGATTATCTATGTTCATTAGATTATTTGTACGTTAACAAGGTAACTTTTAATCTTTTTATTGATTTATTCAAACACAATTATATTAAGAGAAATATTGAGATCCCTAATTGATATACCTAATAATATAACTAATATATAAATAATTTATATCAAATACATTGAATGATATACATATTATCTCTTTCCTTATTTATAATGTTTCATTTACAACTTTTAAAGTCATAGGTATGTTTTTAGATATACCCGGTAGACATATCTATCATCTTTCTTATATTAAAACTTGAAAAGTGAAAACTAACTCAACCTAGAGCATTTGGAGTGGAGTTGTTGTGGACTCGTTGTCCATCCCATAATGAGCGTGGGTGTTCGTTATCATACAACCCCACCTCGTTGATGGGGTAACGAGATGTTGTTTTTGCTTTTTTTTTCGTTTCTTTTCTATTAAAAAATTTATAATCTTATTTTTCAAACTTTTTTTTGGCAGATTTACAATGGAGATGGAAGGATGTACGAGGAAAAAGAAAATATAATTTTTTCTTTTTATTAATTTTTTACCTTTTGGCTTAATAGTTTAGTTAGTTGTATTTTTATACCAATTTTTGTTTACTTACATTTTTTATTTCTTTTAAGTTTGACTATATTAAAAAAAATAATTTTGTTAATTGTTTACTTTAATTAAATGTAGTTTAGTGTTTAAGATAATGTTTTTTTATTTAATATAAATGTTAAAAATAGAAAAGAAAAGAAAAATAATTGGGTCTCATATCATCTACAACTCAAGTTATAACTCCATCCAAAAATCCAAAACTTAAATTATGGATGACTTGTCCAAAAAAAATCTTATAACCATCCAAAACTTAAGTCATCCTCCCTATGCTCTTATACACTCGACATAATATATACTCCGGCTCAAGAAGAATGTCTCCACTATTCCAACACTAAAATACTTACTGTACGTATATACATTTATAGATACGATCATACTAATTATACAATGGAATGAAATTCAACCCCTTCAAAACAAATAAAAAATAGAACCAGTTATGTGTCTCTATACAATTATATACATACATATATATACATTTAGAAGTTTTTTTAATTAATTAGCTTACACGTATTGAGTGGAATGAGTTCCGACACATCGGACAAGTAGGATGAACCTTCAACCATGTATCTATGCAGCTCAAATGAAACAAGTGCCCACATTCCGGCAACAACCGAAGGACATCCGTAGGTTTATACTCTGCTAAACAAATAGAACAACAGGAATTGTAAGTATTGATATGTTGGACTTCCATATGAGTGTCAGCTTGTTTAGGCATCACGATCTCAGAGTAAAGAAATGTTGGGAACGTTGCAAGAATATCATCGCGTAGACCTTGAGAGATACTTATGTAATGGTGGTCTGCATCGTTGGTAAATCGTGGTGGTGATGGTGGGTAGAGTCTCCATTTGCAGATGTAAGCAGTTAAGTAGATGATAAATATCAACACGAGGGTGGCGATGTAGAATCCAAGGCCGTAGGTGAGGCCTTTGATGATGATGTCGTTTGTGTAGGGTGGTTCTTGGGTATCTGTTTTGCCATTCATATTCCTTGTGTATGAGAAAGGGAATTGCCAACTTGGTTTATACCTGAGAATTTAAGTTAGCTGATCTATATTATAAGAATCAATTTATTTATTTAAATAATCCAATTGTATAGCAATTGGAATTATAATATTAAGTGACACTTGATTATTAAATGAGAAAAATTCTAAACATAGCGCAAAATTATGATTAAAAATGATTAGACGGTTAATATATAATTTATAAATCATAATACCCCATTTGGTTAGCTGTTTTTGGCTATGGTCAACAAATTTAATAAATTAAAAGCAATTTACCAAAATAATTACCTATCACTTATACTTAAAAAAATAATCACCTGATTTGCGATAGATTTCTCGCGACATTTTTTTCGTCGCGAAAGTACACATATTTAATCAGACCAATAAAATTTTGGCACGTTGTCGCGACACTATTCATTTCTCGCGTCAATATTCATTTTCGCGACGACGTGTCTAATTTTTATTGGTCTGATTTTGTTTTATTTACTTCTCGCAAATCAGATAATTATTTTTGTAAATTATAAGTGATAGATGATTATTCCGGTGATTAATTAATTAAGACCATTTCATGAATTGTACATTGTTTGAAGGGATGTGTGAACTTCAATTTATATTGAATTCATTATTAAATTGTCACAAGTACTATGCCACTAAAATACAATTTCAAATGTATATAAAATTACACTATGTTTTATATGGAGTTCATATCAAAAGTGATAAGCAAACAATTGTCAAAAACATTAAATAATCCAGGTTAATGCCATAGGAAATAGTTGAAATGAAAAATGTATGAACATTCAAAGAAAATAATTGTATCTGATGAGGTTAGTAGGGATTACCTATATTTATTGCTTAAAACCTGATGCTACAAGCAAGCCCATTGAGCAAGACACGCATGTCAAGATTGTACAGCCTGTATGTCATTGCCTGACAGGCGCCCGCCTGACAGACGCCCTCCTGACAGGCGCCCTCCTGACAGGCGCCCTCCTGACACCCTCCTGACAGGCGCCCTCCTGACAGGAGCCCTCCTGACAGGCGCCCTCCTGACCTGAGACAAGCTGTCAATCGCCTGTCAGTTGCCTGGCAGGCTGTCATCGCCCTGACAGGCTATCAATCGCCTGTAAGTTGGTCGACATAGGTCATCACTTACCAAGCACCGCCTGTTAGGTTGTCTTACGTTGTGAGACGTCGCATGTTAACAATAATAAAGTAGAAGACGATTAGTATACCACTGATTGATTACTATGTCAGTTTAAGCATTCATGATCGTCATTGATTGATGGACGTTCCCTATGCTTGAAACGGGTAATATAAATACATAGTCTAATCAGGGTAGACGCACTTCACTTCAATCTCACTCCAACACACAGAGTTCATATACTCTTGCTTTCATCTTCAACCTTGATCACCCTAGGTTCGTCAAGAGCTTGTTGGGTTTGCACTGTGATCATCACAGGAGATCCAAGGTTGATATCACCTCACCTTCGTGTTTGACAATCGTTGCTCAAACATTGGCGCCATCCGTGAGACACGTTTTTTAAACGGCGTTTCACTTTTCCCAATTCCTTTTTTTTTCTCTCCGTAATCAATCATTTCCATGGAGGCAACAAATTCATCGCAGGTCATTTCTTCAGCGCCAGAAATGACCACTACTGTGATTACCACTGCACCGGAAGCGGTGATGACTTCACCTGTTCATACCACAATCCCAGAATCATACGTCGATTCTGAGTATACAGTGTCGGATCTAAGGACGACACGTGGGTATCCCTCTTTAACAAGTCCCCTTTTTTCCACAAGGCTGGCTGGAACAAGTATGTTTACTTCACCACCACCAGTGACATCCATCCCTCCATTTCAGCCTCTTTTGTCCCACGGGACAAGCTCTCAGGAGGATGGCACGGATCAGGTCAGACAACCTGTTTCAAACTTTCCTCAGACCGCTACTCAAGGGGTTCGGGAGGATCCCATTGTGGAACTGCTTAGAAGGTTGGCTCAGAGCACTCAGCCACCACCACCCCCACCACCACCCGCTTCGTCAGATCTGTCGTCACAATTAGTGGAGGCATTGCGCCCAACGCCTCAGCCAGCGCCCGTACAACAAGTGGATCCGTTGTCACAACTCCTGGAGCGACTAAGGCAACCAAGCACACACACCCCGCCAACACCTCTACCACATGACACATCTAACGACATGCTCAGAGTGTTGCAAACCTTAGTGACGGCAGCAGTTCCACCCCGTGCAGCCATTATGCCTTTGTCAGTGGTTACTTCAAAATTCTGTGACTGGGTTGCCAAATTCCCACTCCCAGATAAGCAAAAAGTCCCGTCCGTTGTTGGTACTTACGACGGTACTCGAGATCCAGACGACCACCTTGCTCTGTTTGAACAGGCTATTATGACGGAGAAATGGTTAGACCCAGTCGCTTGCCACATGTTCCCTGGAACATTACAAGGTCCCGCTCGTGATTGGTTTGCTGACTTGCCTGAGAGGAGTATTCAAGATTTCGCAGATCTAAAAGCCAAGTTTGTGGCTCAATTTGTACAACAAAAGAAGCAACATAGAACTCATATAGAGGCTCATTTGATACGACAAAAAGAAGGAGAGGGGTTGCGTGACTTTATCCAGCGATACACGCAAGAATGCCAGAAGATCGCCATGTTACCAGAGAGTCAACGAATTTCTGGATTTACTCTTTCCTTGCTCCCAGGACAACTGCAAGAGAAGTTGATCAAGCGAACTCCGGTTACTTTCAAAGAAGCCACGGACAGGGCATATGACTATCTAAGGTCAAAGGAAACTGTCTCCCTGACAAGAGAGGTAGGCGGCAAGTCATGGACACACACTCGACGAGATGAAAGGAGCAATAGGAGGTTTGGCCCACACGATAAACATGCGTCTGAATCTGCTCTTAGCAAAACACCAAAAGAAATCTTGATAACAGAGCAGGTGTGCGCTACCTTCACACCTCCACCCCAGATGGAGCATAGGTCAGGTACGAAAAACATGAATAAATATTGTGATTTCCATGAAGACGGCCTAAAATGCCGGTACTCGGGCTTGCGTCTGCTCGATCCATACCCGGCACTCTCACACGAACGCCGGTACTCGATTATACCGCCGGTACCAGGCTAATGCCCTGGTACCCAACTCGTTACTCGGTAAAAAAAAAAAAAAAAAAAAAAAAAAAAGAAAAAAAAACAAAAGAAAAGAAAAAAAGAAAAAAAAAAAAAAAGGGAAACGCAGACTTACGCGAGTAGAATAGTTACGACTTGAAAACTGTTGTTTTGACAAATCCTAACTCGGGGGCATGATGAGGTTAGTAGGGATTACCTATATTTATTGCTTAAAGCCTGATGCTACAAGCAAGCCCATTGAGCAAGACACGCATGTCAAGATTGTACAGCCTGTATGCCATTGCCTGAAAGACGCCCGCCTGACAGGCGCCCTCCTGACAGGCGCCCTCCTGACAGGCGCCCTCCTGACAGGAGCCCTCCTGATACCCTCCTGACAGGCGCCCTCCTGACAGACGCCCTCCTGACAGGCGCCCTCCTGACCTGAGACAAGCTGTCAATCGCCTGTCAGTTGCCTGGCAGGCTGTCATCGCCCTGACAGGCTATCAATTGCCTGTCAGTTGGTCGACATAGGTCATCACTTACCAAGCACCGCCTGTTAGGTTGTCTTAGGTTGTGAGACGTCGCATGTTAACAATAATAAAGTAGAAGACGATTAGTATACCACTGATTGATTACTATGTCCGTTTAAGCATTCATGATCGTCGGTAGACGCACTTCACTTCAATCTCACTCCAACACACAGAGTTCATATACTCTTGCTTTCATCTTCAACCTTGATCACTCTAGGTTCGTCAAGAGCTTGTTGGGTTTGCACTGTGATCATCACAGGAGATCCAAGGTTGATATCACCTCACCTTCGTGTTTGACAATCGTTGCTCAAACAGTATCCAATGACATGTATATACGGAAATATAGAATTTGCTAAAGTAGGAGCAATGTCAAAATAAAACCATCAATATCTTAAAGTGATTTTTACTCTATAAAAAAGAGTGTCATGTTGAATTTATAAATCATTTTTTTTAAAGAAACCAATCTCATTCTCAGAAAGTTAATTCGAACAAAAATCAAATGTATGGTGTGGGTGTAATTGTGTAACATTAATTAGTAAAATCGGTTTTAGGGACTTTTCCTTTGCACTATATTTCGATGTATCGTGTTTCTTTGTGTGTGATAAATAATCTTAAGAGAATTTGAAGGGAGTTCTTTTTGGAGAGAGTGGGTGAGAGTAAAAATATGTTGTGGGTTAAATAAGATTATATTCTCTTGTCTTGTGAGAATGGTGCGTTAATTAATGGGAGCTAAAAGGCTAAAAAATGGGCTATTATAAGTGGTAGTTGAGATTTCGGGTTTCGAAAAATGCTCTTTGGGTTAAAGTAAGTAGTAATTACTACTTTCTTCGTCCCAAAATTATTGTCATCGGACAAAAAACACATATTTTTAAAAAAACATAATTATTAATGATTTCTTTTTTTACTTTTTATAAAATGACAGTTTTATCCTTAATTAATTAATTAATATTTTTTATAAAATATATAATAATAACTTCTATTAAGGATATTTTGATAAACTTGTCAAACTTTTCTATCTATTTTTAGTATTACATCATTAAAGTGGGACTAAGAATATGTGACGGAGAGAGGGGGTATCATTGGAGTTGGAGGAAGGGTTGACATCTTTAGGTGGTGACGTAGGAAAAGGTGATTAAGGTGGGACAACTTGTGGTGGAAACTTGTTGGGACAACTTGTGGTGGAAACATGGGAAGGTGAGATTTTTCGGTTAGGGGGCTAATGGCTATAGTGGAAAGAAAATTCTTGATGATGATATAGGGTTAGTTGAGATCATCACGAATAAGCTTGTGCTTTAAAAAGTTTGGATTTCTATATGGCGTTCACTAAAAGGAAGATTGTCGGAATCCAACATTCCGACTCTATTTGGACGTACATCCTATAAGTGGCGGAATCACTAATATGTATATGGTGAAAAAGCATAAATATAACCAAAACATTGATATTATAAACCTTACGTAATGTTGTACAAATCAATACTAGTGATTACAAGACTTTAGACCTTTCAAACAAAGAGTTTTGTTGATAAAAGCTCCGGCAACGAAACACTTCACCTACGGATTTGGACGGCTACATTTATGATCCCAATATAAAGTATTTATAGACAATCATAAATGACCTAAAAAGTTTTGTTGGGGAAACACCAAAGAAGAGTTTCACTACGAAACACAAATGTTTCGTTGGCGAAACACTTCCAACTAAACTCTTTCATAAATGCAGTGTAACACTTTACAACTCGATCAAAATACAATTTTTGACTTTTAACCCAAATTTTGACTTTTGTTTTGTTATTCAATAAGGTGGTGTTTGGTTTTGACTTAAAGGACTTAATTTGGATTTGTGACAATCCGTCTTTTCGAGGTATATTTTATTTACCGATTATTACTCTTTTTATTCGCAATGATTTGGACCCTTGTATTTCGCTTTATTTTACTCACTTTTATTGCATTTGAGTCGGGTTTATGTGTTTTATTACTTTGTCTCTCGAGACGGAAGCTTTAAGTGCCTAATATCTAGTATTCTCACGTTATTAAAGTATTGCGTTTACGCCATAATCGTCGGTTAAAAAAAAATCATTATTTCGAAATTTCATTACAAAGTTAGTCCTCTAACTAATTCTATTACAAAGTTAGTCCTTTAACGGAGAACTAACGGAATCTGTTACAAATCTAGTCCTTTAACAAAAAGTTAACGAATTAGACCACTTAAGGCCTCGGTGCGCAGCACCCCTTACAATTTTGGTTATATGCCAAAAACGACTTTGTGGTCAATTTCTTGAGATTCTAAACCTCCTTTTCACGTGATTTTTCCTGCAAACTCCCTCATTTGGGTATGTTAGATTCAAATGTGGATCTCTAAACATGTTGAGACCACTTCTCTTTCCAAACTCCAAAACTTCTACATCAAACACAACACCACTTTTGTCACACATTTCCCTTCATACTTGTCACATTTTCTCTCAACTCTCCAGGGAAATGAACATCTATTCACAAGTATTTTGAAAGGAAATCCAAGCTAAGAAGGTCACAAACTTACCACTCAAGAGTCCTTCAAAACAACCCTCAATTTCGGTAAGTTAACTTTTAATATTTTTACTTCTTTTCTACTCTTTTCTTCCATTTAACTTGGAGTTCTAACTCATAATCATTTTCCTTTGCTCTACCAAGTTTGCTTCCGGTGATTTTCCATGAAGATGAAGAGTTTCGGTGATTTTCTTTGAAGAAACATTTCTTTAGTTTTGGTATGAAAACTCTCCAAACTTCTCTATTTTCTTCTCTATTTCGAAACTCCTAACAATCTTCTTGTTTATGTATGAATGGAGATTTATTGTTCTCATCTCCTCTACAAATAATCTTGAAGTTGGCTACCTTACGGAGAGAACTCCATAACATATTTTGGTAAGAAAGTTTCTCCGAAAATTCTCTTTACTTTTTCCTAATTTTTGAGACTCTCACTAATCGGTGGTTTTGTTGGTATTTTTGGAGTGTGTCTACCTCCTCACCACCACCATCAACAAGTCTCTCTCCGAAATCCTTGCAAGTATCAACCATCTACACGTCTTGCGGGTGAAATCGGTAAAATATTCATAATCTCTTATCTATTTCGTTTCATTATCTTTATATCGGTTTTAAGCCTTGAAAAATGGTTAGGTTAACATATTAGACCAACACCTATCAATCTCGGAAATCTTGGACTTAAAACGTGTAAAATATGTTAAGATGAGATTATTACCGAAATTAACATATCTTATGATAAATATATGTAAAACCACACATTTAGACATATATGACACTTGGTAAATGTTAAATGAACCTAAACTAACATTTGATCAGTTTACACTTTCACCTTAAAACGTCAAACGAAGCAGTTTTCGACAAAAACGTAAAATTCGTTTTCGGGAAACACCTCGGTGCGCAGCACCTACCCATAGGTGCGCAGCACCGAGGGTCTGATCTCCAAAAAATCCGTTTTCTTGTTACTTTCCGACTTAGACTCGTAACGTGTTTTTATCAGTAACCTATTATGTATAAAAGTATCATATAAGTCAAATTAACGTCTTTGGACTCAAAGACATATCGCAATCTTAAACTTTATCGAGAATATTTAAACAAACGTTTATTTTTACTTTTACGGAAAATTGTTAAAACCGACATAAATCATTTTTACTCCATCATTCTGAAATAAAAGCGTTTTTACTCTTAAATGGTCAAAGTTATATTTCAATCTACAAATCATCAACTTTGACTTTTCTATAAATTGTTGACTTTTGACTAATCTAAATCAACCTTTTCAATTTTGACTTTCATTCAAACGGTTGACTTTGACTTTGACCAAGTCAACATCTTTGACCTTGACCAAGTCAACATCTTCGACGTTGACTTTGGTCGATCTCAATAAACTTTGGTAACAGTATTCCTTTCAATCGATGTTCCTGTTAGTCAAGTTCGGCTCGGAATGTTATTCCTTTCTAATAGTCTTAATGACGTGAAATTATCGATATTTTC
Organism: Senecio squalidus; assembly: GCA_910822075.1. NCBI lineage: Eukaryota > Viridiplantae > Streptophyta > Magnoliopsida > Asterales > Asteraceae > Senecio > Senecio squalidus. The sequence continues at coordinate 45,394,971 of CAJVGC010000589.1, read as the reverse complement.
CCTATATCGGCGCGGAACATCGTCACCTTGAACCGTCATCACGACTCGACTTTGGAAATCGTTGGAATATCTTATTAAATCTTAAACTTTAGACTTAACCGACAAGGCTAAACCGAACTATGTTATTGAGATACTTAGACTTTGTTATTGATTTAGGGCACTTAGGCGGCGGATTATTAGCTTCTTATTGATTATTACCCGATCTCTTGCCGAGCTTATTTTGTGAGTTATTCGTAGCCCTTTTCTCTTACTATTTGGGCTGGAAAGCGTTTTTTGAACTATTATATGATGTATATCTCGTATGCCTAGTGTATTAGTATCACCTTAGATTAGGATGCTTCTTAGGCTTTTGGTAAGCCCCCCTCATACACTTGTTAGCTATTTTGCCCACGGTTGCATATATATAGATCTATATGGTTGACCAACCCTCATTACTCGAGAGGATATCCCTACGAGTGAATGTTATGGCCGTATGATTATTTGTTGCCTTTGTATTGCATCGCCTTAGGGGATTGATGGTCAGGTTCAGTGTATATTAATCTTTGGTATCTATACTCACACTAGGGTTATACATCAAGATATGCTTTTGAAACTTATTATGTTTACTAAATCTTTTATTGGGTCAAATCTTATTTACTTATTGCGAATAATTCACCAACATTGTGTTGATGTCGTTTTTAACGCTTTTTCAGGAGTTTGAGGATTTATTTGATCATGCCTTGCTTATTTGGGATCATCTATTTATTGTATTTGGAATTCGTTTTGCTTGATGTAATTCCTTTATGATCCGAGTATTGGACATTTGTATTGTATTTGTACTTGACTTTGGTTTCACATTCGGTTATGTATTGTATTTTAAAACCTTGAGGCATGATTAATATATTTTGATGTTTTGTTTACGGTTGTATGTTGTAATCCTTGACTCTTGATATCATTAACTGGAACACTCTGCGTTCCGCTTTTAGCGGGGTGTGACAGAAATTGGTATCAGAGCCAATGGTTATAGCGAACCGAGTGATTTTATGAAGGAAATCACTTGGACTATGACCGGAGGCTTTACAATCGATTTTTCTCTGATTTGCTAAGTGTGCATTATGTGCTTTACGTGTTTATTTTTCTCGCTTTTGCTTTTATCATCTAACTTTATTTTGTCGCCTGGTTTGATTAACACGTTTATACTTTTAGGACGATGCCGCCTAAGAAGTCAGCACGACGTGGTCGTCCGAGTGCGAAGGCTAGAGATGCGAGCACGAACGAGATCTAGAGGTCCTACTCCAGTCACGAGGACTACTCCAGTCACGAGGACTACACCTGTCACGAGGACTGCGTCCTACTCCTGTTACGAGGACCGTGATTCAGGTCCAGAGACTACACCAGATTGGCTCAGCTTGTAGCCAGCAGATAGCGGAGTTGCTACCTACTATTGTTTGCCAGATCAGGGAGAGTACGGTGCATAGCAGTGACGGTACGGACTGGTGGGGTCGATCAGGTGGTCTGAGCCTATTGTGGTTGGTGAGTCCGAAGGGTAACGGGTACTGGTTCAGGTGGTTCTGACACGGTGGTCCTGATGTAGTGATTACTGTTTGGTGGACCCGAGACTATACATTGGAGGTTCTGGATCAGGTAGAGCGGATGAT
>CAJVGC010000589.1:45328234-45393234 GCA_910822075.1 Senecio squalidus | reverse complement strand
CACTGTCGGGAACGATACAAGGATGTCGTCACCAAATCCTTGGTGGTGGTGGTGGTGGGTGGTGGTGAGTAGTGGTGGTGGAACTAAAAAGATGGTGGCTATCTGAGAGAGTATACCGCTCTTGTAAATGTAACAACCGTAGCAAATCGTCATTATGAGGAAGAGAACGACGAAGAAGAACACAACGCCCATAGCGGTCGGTCCCTGCGTCGTCTTTCGTTGTAGAGGCCGGTGGTTCTCTCGCGTCCGTTATGGTGTTCATATTTTATTATGTCTCAAAAGATACTTGTTAGGTTGTTTTTATAAGGAAGCTAGCTAGGGAGAATGTAATAAGACGTACAAGTTCTTTACTTTTACTTCTAAGACCGTTCTCATCCATAACACCGATTTTGATGTTAAGGAGTGTCACGTCAACATTACACCAACATAACATAACATCATAAAAACCTCCTCAAACCATGAGACCAAAATTTGGGACCTACCAATTTTATTATTTTTCATTTTCTTTCCTTTTCTCATATTATTTTTTATATATTACTAATATTAAAAATACATTAATAAACGATAAAAACACAATACTTAAAAAACGATACAATATATTTTATAATATAAATAATACACTAATATATATAAGAAAATATTAATTAGAAAAATTAGTTAATTTTTATATCATAAATAATATAAATAATATATCACAAATACATTTAATAAGAAATACCATTTTCAATAACATTTATTACAAAAAAAAAAATTTTTTTTATTGTCTCTTTCTCTCTTCCTCTCTTTCTTCAAAAAATCTCAAAAACATGCAACAATGGTCCCCTTATTTTCTTATATATACATATTTATATATATATATATATATATATATATATATATATATTTATATATATATATATATATAAAGAAATATATATATATATATATATATATATATATATATATATATATATATATATATATATATATATATATATATATATATAGGAGTAGGTTCTTATAAACCAATATTTAAGTAAATTAAGTAAAAAAATATGAAAAAATAATTTATAATATGTGTAATTTTGTATTATGTTTATTTATTCAATTATAACAAACTTTAAAAAAGCAAGTTTTGATATGCATCAAAATATATGTCGTTTAGGAGCTGTGCATCAAATTCATTGTTTTTGTGCAGTAAATATTCCAAATTTGATGCACAACGATAAAACTACCCATTTTTGATGTACAACAAAACTTCGTTTTTTAAAGTTGATATATGGTTAAAATGAACGATATCCAAAATTATTTTTTAATTTTTTTTTACTTATTTTACCTTAATGTTGTTTTACAAGAACCAACCTCTATATATATTATATATATATATATATATATATATATATATATATATATATATATATATAAAGGAAATATAAGGAAAAAAAGAAAAAAATAATAATAATATGAAAACGCGCGTTGCTGCCATAACACCGGCAGCAAAACGCCGGGATAACGCGACAAAACGCCACCGATAAGAACGATCTAATAGGTTGAATCAAGATGCCATCTTTTATTTTTTTCAATTAAATAAATACTATGTATTTTATACTCTCTCTTCCTAGTAATATACCACATAATACGGTTAAAACATAACTTAAAGCGTTAATGAAATATTTAATGCTATTTAGATATCAAGTTCAACGCATATATATTTTTTTTCTCTTTTAAACGACAATCTTTAATATATAATAAAAAATATGTTTTAAATGCCACATGGCGAAGTAAGAGTTCGTGGATGGGTTAACCTTTTGATTTCAACCGTTAGATCAAATTGATAATGTCATCAAATACTACTTTTATTTTATACCATCTTACAATACATAATAACATTCTCTCTTTGATTCATATTTCAACTAAAATAAAAAAATATTCTAATTTCCTTATATAATCACTCAGTTTGGACTATGAATTATTGTTATTTTAAAATATCCTAATAACAAATATTAAAACATATATATAAACGTTAAGGTGTATATGTTATTATAATTATTAACAACATGTGTATAAACGTAAAGGTATATATGTTATTATTCGTATAACATTGTCTTTTCATAATAACTTAAAATCTGCAATAAAATAATGTTTACAATTCAATTTTTATATATGTTCGCGCTATTACGGGACAATAATCTAGTATTAATATATAAAAGGATTTTCTATATTGTGCCCCAAGACATATGATAAACCGTGATAAATGATTTATAAATTCTCATTTTTAGTTGAAAAATATACCTAATAATTACTCTCCTATATTAATTTTGGATGATACATATGGATTTGTGCCATTAATAGTTTTTTAATGTTTTGGGCTTTTTTTTCGTTTTGGGTTTGTGTTTGGAGTGGGCTGTTTTTTTTGCCTGTTAATAATTAATATGTTAGGAATCACAAAGACCACAACAATTCAAACCTACGATCCTAACATTTAAACAACGACACTAACCCTCGACTAATGACTCTTACATTCGACTAATGACAATGACCTTCAACTAATGACCATCACATTAAACCCACGACCCTAACATCACTTGAAATACAAATGGTTTATTGGTTTTGTTATTATATATGAAATTAACAATTTAATAGACATGTATCATTTTTAAATTTTTAGAGAATCGAAATAACACATTTTTAATATATTGTAACCTTATTTTTCATCTTAAGGACGACGAATAACAAAATCCTTTAATTTATTGTTCATCTTAATCTATCGTGTTGGTAAAATCTAACACAATTTATTTAAAATATAATAAAAAAAAGATATCTAAATATATTGTTTTTGTTATTAAGATTAAGATCTATTTTAGAAAGGTACTAAATTGGTCGGCAACATACGTACATAGTGTTAGTTAAATCAATCTTGAGGAAAAAAAAATGTCAAAATGACAAAAACAGTTATGACAAGAACTATGGTTTTTTTTTTTTTCTTTTCTTGAAAGACAAATTAATATTCATACTCTTTTTCATACATGTTTATAAAATATGATCACTAACAAACTCAAACTCATAATTTATAGGTTATTAGATCATTACATATACCATAGGATAAAGGCCCTTCGGGGTATCGACATTGTATACGTAAAAATTGATGCACAAAATCTTAATAATTTAATTACAAATTTCTTTTTTTTTAATCAAATTAGATATAAATAAAACTAGATACATAATTGAGCGGAGGATGTGGAAAGCATATAATACTTTCAATAAGCGACTAAGAAAGTGGCTTCGATTCAAAAATAATATCTTAATAGCTTCAAAATACGTTATTTCTTATAAAAAATAATTACATTTCTATGATTCTATCCTGCTCTAGTGCTTTACACCAAGAAATCTAATTTATTTATTTATTATATAATTAGTTTATACCTATTCGATAAACAGACTCACAATATTAAATAAATTATTACCCAATTATTATAATACTTGTAGACTTTAAAAAATCAAAAACAAAATTTGGTTATAATAAAGCTATAGGAAAACATACTATAACATAAATAAATAAAAACATTTCAAGGTAGATATAAAATTATTGTGAAATATTATAGTGAAATCGTAGGTATTTAGTCATGAAAGAAATGATTTCAAACTAATGACTATTTCAAATTTCAAAATGATTTCAAACTACTCTATAATTACAATATTAAATTTCACATAGTTTTTTACAATAAAGAAAAATAACTCTTCCTATTTTTTAGGTTTGAATAAGTAAAGGGCTAATGCGGATTTATTTTATTGGTAGGAGATTGTTCTTTTCTATAGGAGGTTTGAGTTCGAGCTTTTTTCTGAAAGTTTCTCTTTAGGTGGTGAATATTATATGATAACTAACTTTAGTGTAAGAAAAAATAAGTAAAGAAACAAATTTAACCATAACATGACACCTAAACTAACTGATAAGTTGTCAAAAAAAAGCTGATAATCACGTTAGATTTTGATTATCCTCTCTTAGTTACATATAAAGATAATAGTTAAAGAAATAGTTAGTCCCCAAAACTCCAAAGCCAAGTTGGCAAGTAGCAATGACAGCTATAGTCTTGCTAAGGTGCTTGTGATTAAATATACAAAAGTAATCTCAAACCTTTTTTTTATTCTTAACCAAAATCAAACGAACATTATATTATACGAACACTCAATTGTCTTGTTTTTCGTCGAGAACCCACTTTCTCGAGTTTGGTAGGTCACTTTTATATAGTAGTATTTATATTTATTAAATGAGGTAAAGAAAATCTGTTTATTCCATTGTTTGGGGAAAAAGAAACCCATGTCGGTTGTAGATTTTTGAAGAATCTTAACTGAGAATACAACTGAGACATGGACAATTGAGGCTTGGATGTTATATAACACGACCAGAACTCAATCTTGAACCTGCGAGAGTCGATAGATAACTCAAATTACTCTAGTGCAAGTTTGGGTCTTGAACTGAAATATATAAAAATTAATTCATATGACTAAGAGCACCCGGAGTGATAATGAGCCACAATGTGGGTTGTGGAGGTTGTGGGAAAAAAGCTGATTACGTGGCAGTGAGAATGTGGGTTGTGAGATTGTTGGGTTGGTATGATAAGGAGGGTTGTGGAGGTTGTGGGAGTTGTGGGACCCTGTTTTTTTTTTTTTTAAACATTTAAATAAGATAAAAACACATTAAATTTATAAAATACCAAATTAAATAACTAATGTTACACTTATTTTTCAAAGTTAACAAAAAATATATAAGTTAAAAAACAATTTTGGGTTAAAAATGTAAAGTAAAAGAAACTTAAAGATAAAAGTAAAAATAACTAACAAAAAGACAAAAAATGTTATCCTCTCCACACTTCCTCTCCACACTTCCTCTTCACACCACACCTGCAAAAAAAAATTGAAATCGGTAAGAAAATAGAGGAAAAAGAAAGAAGAAATAGAGGAAAAAAAAAATTAAGATGAAGAAAAGAAAAAGAAGAGAAAGAAGAAAAGAAAAGAAAAGAAAAAAATACCAACAACGAACCGTTGTGCTCACAACGGCCGCTCCAGAACGAAGCCACAACGAAGGAGGTCGGAGTGATAACGGGCGTTGTGCTCGTTGTGAGCTCCACAACGAGCCCACAACCCCCAACTCCGGGTGCTCTAATTACATAAACCTAAAAAGAGACTTAAAGATGTGATTGGTTGATTTAAAAAATAATTGATTGATAGAAAAAGAAAGTTGGTGGAATCCATATTTATGTGTGGTTTAAGCTTGTTTTTAGACATATTGTTAGAGCACCCGGAGTAATAATTCTTCATAATGTGGGTTGTGGGGGTTTTGGGGAAAAAGTTGCTGACGTGGCAGTGAGAATGAGGATTGTGAGATTTTGGGTGGTATGATAATGAGGGTTGTGGAGGTTGTGGGAGTTGTGGACCCAGTTTATTTTATTATTTTTCTTAAAAGATTTAAATAAAATAAAAATTACAAATACAATAATTAAAATAAATACAAACACATACAATAAATTAAAAAGTAATACATGTAATAAAAACAAAAACAAGTACATATGTGAAACTAATAAAAATGGTATTATGTTATAAATAATAATTGAAAGCAAGTTACAATTATTAATAGAAAAAGCTTTGTGATAAAAATATAAATAAATAAAAGATAAAGCCAAAAATGAAATATTTAGTTATCTTCTTCACCAAATCAACCATTCCACCATTTATGACCTTAAAAAAAAAATTGAAGAAATCAAAACAAATTAATTTAAAACTTACAAAAAGAAAACAAATATAAATATATAAAATCAAAGGAATTATATTACAAAAAAAAAAAAAAAAAAAAACAAAAAAAAACCACAACGGGACGTTATGTGGTTAACGAAACCCGAGAACGAATGCCACAACCATGGATGGCGGAGTGATAACGAGATGACCACCTCGTTGTGGTGGACAACGAGCCGAGAACGAGCTCCATCACGAGCCGCTCTTATACTTATGTATGATTGCTTGAAAATATTGTTATGTCTGTTTTAACCAATAGCAATATTAGAAAAAACGGTATTTAGATGAGTATATTTTGTCATCACGTGTAAATTATGTTTTGTCAGGTTGTAAATTTGTAAGTACTATTGTTTTTTCTAACAAAATAGCTTTATTTAACAAGGTAACAAAAAAAAAATTAAAAAGAAAAAAATTGTAACCCGAAAATAATATGTAAAACTCAAAATCAACAAATAAGATAAATGAAGACGAAACTAATTTATCTGATAACGTAACCCAAAAAGGAAAACTAAATATATGAAAAGAGAAAACGTAACTAAAAAAAACACGGCTTAGACTAAAAATTAACGAATAATTGAAATGAGGAGGTAGCTAGCTTACTTAATATTGTAACACAAAATAGAAAGATAAAACCTAAAATTCGAAAGGAAAAAAAAGCGCGAAATCAAAATATTAGTTTATTACATAGATGGTTACTATAGTTTGTCAAAAATTAATCGGTCATCCTTATAAACTTTTTATTACATCGGTAATCCCTATTTTTAAAATATTTACGCAAATAATTCCTATTGTAGATGAAAAGTTAAATTTCCGTTAAATATCCCACATGCACTACACATGAGGATTTTTCATTATAATATTTTCATTTTACCCATATTATGAAACTTATATTAATTTAAGGGCCATTTACTTAATTTCCTTTTAAGTTTATACCTTGAATCAATATAAGGGCCATTTACAAGAACCATCAGATGGTGTTGTTAGAAGCAACAACGACCAACGACGTCGGTTGATGTAACAGCCCAAGCACACCCGTAGCGTGATATTGTCCGCTTTGTCCACCGGCGCACGAATTTGCTTCTGGCACGGAACCCGTGCCAAAACGCGTCACACTAGGAGAGGTATCAACCTACTTATAAAGAAGAATTTGTTCCCCTCTTCCACCGATGTGGGACGGATGTTACAATCCTCCCCCCTTATAGGACACAGCGTCCCCACTGTGTACATCGGTCCGGGCCCCGGCTCTGATACCATTTGTTACATCCCAAGCACACCCGTAGCGTGATATTGTCCGCTTTGCCCACCGACGCACGAATTTGCTTCTGGCACGGAACCCGTGCCAAAACGCGTCATGCTAGGAGAGATATCAACCCCCTTATAAAGAAGGATCCGTTCCCCTCTCCAACCGATGTGGGACGCGGAAGCGTGGTGGGCCCATAACCCACAGGTCCCAGGATCGAAACCTGGCTCGGATAACATTTGTAACAACTCAAGCACACCCGTAGCGTGATATTGTCCGCTTTGCCCACCGGCGCACGAATTTGCTTCTGGCACGGAACCCATGCCAAAACGCGTCATGCTAGGAGAGGTATCAACCCCCTTATAAAGAAGGATTCGTTCCCCTCTCCAACCGATGTGCGACGGATGTTACAAACCCCCCCCCCCCCCCCCCCCCTTACAGGACACAACGTCCCCGCTGTGTACATCGGCCCGGGCCCCGGCTCTGATACCATTTGTAACAGCCCAAGCACACCCGTAGCGTGATATTGTCCACTTTGCCCACCGGCGCACAGATTTGCTTATGGCACGGAACCCGTGCCAAAACGCGTCACACTAGGAGAGGTATCAACCTCCTTATAAAGAATGATTCGTTCCCCTCTCCCACCGATTTGGGACGGATGTTACAGTTGAAAAAGCGATAACAAGTTGTTTCGGATCAAGTGATGCCGATGATGGTCCCGATTGATTGTGGAAGAATGTCATTCGACACTAATCCAAATGTAGTAAGTTGCAGATCAAACCTTAATTAGTAGAATTTATGGCAGATCTGTAAGTCTTGATTTCTTCGAGATCCCATGACGAGAGAGAGAGGGGGAATGATTATGGCAGGGTGGTGGTTTACATTATTGGTTGTGTGGCGGTGACAATGAGTAGTGGTTAGAGTTTGGTGGTGGTGAATTTATATGAATTTCTAATTCTAAAAAAAATATATGATGTAAAAAAAATAGCTTTTTACATAAATGACCCTTATATAACCTAAGGGCATGCTTGGTTGGGGGTATTAGTAGGTAATCAATGGAAATGAAAATGATTGATGAAAGTTGGTTTGTTATAAATCAATCAATTATTGCCCATTAATAAGTAATATTCATTACTTTTCAAATTGAGGTTAATGAAAACTAGTTAATCATTATATTCCATTATCTTTCCCATTTCCATTACATTTCTTGAACCAAGCACCCCCTCATGTGAAGTGAATCACCTACTACAAGAAGGGGCAGACCCGCACGCCTTATTCGCACATAGGAAATTTAAATGAAATTTAATATTTCATTCAAATTAGGGATTATCCGCGTAACTATTTTAAAATAGGGATTGTCGGTGTAATAAAAAAGTTATTCAGTTATATGAATAACTGATGAAATTTTGACAAACCATATGTACCATCTATATAATTAACTCACAAAATATAATAAAAAAAAAATAAGAATTTTTTATTTATTTAAGTAGGTAATCCAGTGGTTTGGAGGAGGTCGTCTGTCACATACACTACTAATCGCATCATATCATACACTTCAAAACGTAACTATATGAATGTTCAATTATGTTATTGAACATTTTTTTTGTTCAATTGTATCATAAGCCTTATGAAAAAACTAATTCAATTACAAAACTTATAAAAATCGTTAATTGCATTAATTAATTAATGAAAAATTTTCATTTATATTACTGAATTTGTGAGAAATGTTTGTCAAATGACAAATATTTTAAATATTAATGAAATCCGAATTTGAATTTTTTTCACCCATTCTATAGAACACTTTTAATCGCAAACCAAACGCTAAGTTAGATAGAGAGATCGTTGACATGGAATGAATGGTTGAGGTTCTACAAATAAATTTAACTCGAGATAACTTTAGAAATTTGAACAACAATTTGCGTGTATATATAAAGGATGTACATATAATCTCGAGGGAGTTTAGCTTACACGTAATCAGCGCTTGCAAGCGAGTTTCGACAAACCGGGCAAGTAGGATGAATATTCAACCATGTATCTATACAATTCACATGAAACATATGATCACATTCTGGCAACAAACGGAGAACATTATCCGGTTTATAATCCTCTAAGCAAATAGAGCAACCCGTCTTAGTGTCACTATTTGTAGACATCACGGTCTCAGAGTAAAGAAACGTCGTGAGAGTAGCAAGAGAATCATCGCGAATACCTTGAGGGAGTTTTATATAATGGTAATTGGTGACGGTGTTGGTGAAAAGAAACGGTTGTTGAGATGGAGAGTGCCTGCTCTGGTTGCATATGTAATAAGTATAGAAGACCATAAATAATAAGAGGATAAAGAAGAACAAGTAGAATGCAAGGGCGTTTTTAATGACACCTTCGAAATATATTGTTTTCGCCATTGATGAATAGTTTTCCGGTGTCCATTTTTCGATTAATATAGTTCGAGTAGGAGCCATTTTGTCAAGTTGGGTTGTTTATACGACTGAGTTGAAATATAAAAAGTTGCATGCTTCACAAGGAATAAAAATAATAGGATGTATATCAATATAAAGTTGAAAACCAAAATTAATCAGTATCTAAAAACCATTTTTTATATTATGGAACTCAATTTTTAAGTTGCATTAAATCGACACCTATGTCATTTAGAATTAAATAGTTCGCATGACCTGTTCATCCTTATATTTAATATTAAGAAAATCTATTCAAAATCTTAATTTAATTTGATTATTATTTAAAAGTTGTTGTAGTGACAGCAATAGTTTCGCTTCAATTCATGTGATGATGAATTATAATCAAATTTTTTTGACAAACAGATAAGGCAAAATCTTAAGTGATTATGAAGCGTAAATTGGACCATAAAAACATGAAATATTAATGGGTTTTGAATTTATCGTCCTAAAGACTATAAATAAAAATAATAATCATTAAATAAACTTGAATATTAAAATGTTTAAAATAAATCATTAATCATTTTTCATTTGTAATCAAAATATCATTAATTATATGGAAATAATAACGTTAATTAAGTGTTTAAAATCACACATAAGAAAAATTCATTTGTAGCATTAAGGGCAAAACCCAAAATTAAATTCATTATTCAATTTCTGATCTCTGAAAAGTAAACCTATATGATAATACCTATATCCGATGTTTTTATCCATATTTCATTTTCAGTTTATCTCAATTATTTTTTAATTGCTAATAGTTTGATAGAAATTTTTATTGAGTTTATCATATTATTGTTAGTTAAAGTAATTATTATATATTTTATAAAAATTATTAATTAGTTAAATTTAAAATTGTAATTATGTAAAAAGTAGAAAAGAGAAAACAATGATAATTATTTTTTTCTAAATAAATTTAGCTTAATAGGAAAACACAATTTTCCTCGTTGTTTAACATTTTAACGATCATATATATGTTATCCATTTTCGTGGTCAGTTCTCAAGAACAAATCAAGACACTGAAAACGTATTGGTGATCAATAATGGTTGACCATCCTTATTCTCTTGAGAACTTTGATTTTGATCCAATAACCCACATTTTCGTAACTAAATTTCTGTTTGGACTTTAAGTTGAAGTTAAATACATCTAACCTAACGAACAAACTACATCTTAAACCTATAAACTTAGCAAACAATGTAAAATGATAAATTATTATTATTAAACATACATGTAGAACCCATACTAGCTAGAAACTCTAATCACAACCATAATGGACCCCGCCCATATCTTGGATTTGATATTCAGGCCCAAGTCCGAACCATTTCCCAAACATATTTATCTATTTATGTGTCCCAACTCTAACCTGGCTCAGACTCAAATCCATGAATAAAAGTCACAAACCCATACCTGAACCCGTTTTTTTACCCATTGCTTAACACTTGTTCGGTTCGGTCGGTAAACACTTGTTCGCACTTCTTTTTTGCCAATTAGATATATAGATTATATGATAGAGTTGGGATTATAAAGACACATAAAAGTTAAGATACGATGAATCGATTACAACTTTTTATTTATCGACCTCAATTTAATTTTATTTAAAAAATAAATTCTTTTGAAAGTCGTTAATCTATTAAACGAACAAATTACACAATTGTAATTGACTATTTCCTTTTTCTTTAGAGTAGTCAATCGATATATTTTCGATTTTTTTTTTCTTTCAGGTTTTTAAAACTAATATTATAAACATGTTATTTTAGTAACATAATACTTGGTTTTAAAACTAATCACATGTGATTTTGTAGATTTCTTTGTAACTCTAGTTGAATTATATATCATATAATATTTTTATATTTTCAAATTCACATTTAATATTAAATCACATATAACATTAACTTACGAGTAACATTTATAAAAAAAGAAAGATTAAAGACGTTTTTTTCCCTTCTAAAAGCTCAATCACATAGCTAACTAAATCTCGAACACAATTCATCACCTACTTGGTCAATATTATAAAAAGATCCAATCATGATTTCAACCGTCTCTAATCCTTCAATGAAATGTGCTCTCCGACCTCTATCGTTGCATACGGATTCACCATTTACCTCCTACCTTGCACCTTGCTTTAAGATCGGTCTCCTCCCCTATGGCGCTATACATTCTTAACTTTCGACCTCCACCACCTCAACCCGCTTCAACGTGGATTCCACTTTGCGTACTTACTATGTCGTAAAGCTCGGCCGCCTCGTGCTTCACCTTAGACAGGTTGTGTTTACATCAAATGATTTATTTGTTCACTAGAGTTTTTCTCAATTGATTGTTGTACTCCTTGATTACATTGATAAGGGGGTTGAGCATGAGAATCTGAAATCTTATGGAAAAATAAAATCGGACTCAATACATTCTAATTCATTTACATATGTTTTTGAAAACAAGTTGAAATAGTTTATGTTTTTGATATAGGGTTAATGCACCCCAGGGTCACTCTACTATTCGAGATAATCCAATTGGGTGATTGAACAAAAAAAAGTTATAACGTTTTCATTCTACTTTCAAAAAACTTTAAAACCATCACTTTCTATTTGCAAAATGATTAAGTTCGTCATGTGGGTCCAAAGTCACCGGCTAGCAGCAGGTAATTTGAACACACAGACCAAAAACTAATTCCATGTCATTATTTATTTTTCTCCTTAATGCCACATCATACACCCCCTTTTTATATATTTGCTTTACCCTTTCTCTTTCTTCTTCCTTCATCTCTAACCCTAATTCCTTTTTTTTTATAAAAAGGTTATTAAAAATCATATAAAAAGCATACCCTTAGATTGGAATTAAAATCCATTCAAAACATACCAAATGAAACCCAAGAAAAATTCCGTCGGACCTTTCTGTGCGAGGATTTCCGTCGGTTTCGGTACCGGAAAATGATTCGGCTGCCGGACCTTTGTGTGCGTGGTCTAAGGATTCGGTTCCCGTCACGGCGGAGCTAAGTAAAAAACGTAATTCCACCGGTTTCTCGAAGCTATGGAGATTACGAGAGAAAGTTAATCGGAGTAACAGTGACGGCCGTGAAAGGCGAATAACGTATTTACCTTACTGGCCGGAATTAATGGGATTTTTTACTAATGTCAACGGTGGATTAAGTAAAAATGTTCATCCTTATTAATTACTTTATTAATTTGTAAAGAAAATAAAATGATTGCTTGGTTGATTTGGCTTTTGGGTTTTTGTTTATAAACAAAGATGAATGAGCTAAAAAAATTAAATATAACTGTATAAAAAATATAACATATACATACACACAAGTATATCTATATATATATATGTATAGACACAGTAAAATCCCCCACTAGAGTTGAGTATTTGAGAAGCTTATTGCTTCTCTGATTTTGATGCAAGGGAGAGAAACAAGAGAGAGAAAGAAACAAGAGTAGTACTCTACAAGTTTTCACACGATGAGTCATTGCCACGTAGATTATAAACAAAGATGAGTCATTGCCACGTAAATTATTTAGCCACCTCATCCGTTAAAACTGACTCGTAACTTGCTATACCCCATAAAGTGATGCTTTTAAAGTTTATTTGAAAGTAGAATGAAAACGTTATAACTTTTTTTTGTTCAATCACCCAATTGGATTATCTCGAATAGTAAAGTGACCCTCAAGTGCATTAACCCTTTGATATATATAGATGAAATTTATGTAGTACTAAAATAATTATATGGATGAAAATCGAGATTTAACATACATTACACATATGTAACACAAAAAAAAAGATTTTTATAAATTTTGGATCTTGTACGATCGTCCTTATTATGCGTCCTAAGACCCGACCCGAATGATAATAAACAATAATATATTTGTAGTACTATGAATTCGATGTATATCAATGTTATTCAATGATGAGTAGATGTGAACTAAATAGATACATTTTTCTTTTTAAAATTTTTATATTGGATTACATATTTCTTATATATATATATATATATATATATATATATATATAGGGGAGGGTTCATGTAAAAAGTGTTAAATTTGTAAAAAGTGTGAGAAGCATTGTGGTAGTGACATGTGGCAAACTTGAATTTTTTTTTATTTTTTTTTTAATAAAAAAATAATATTTTTAATAAAAAAAATATTTTAAAAAAAATCGAAAAAAAATTTTCGAGAATTTTTTTTTTCTTTTTGCTCGAAAAAAGTTATATACAAAAAAAAATATGATACACATTTATGATGCACATCTATGATGAACATTTTATGTGTGCATCATAGTTGAATATCATAGTTTTTTTTTGTGTGGATCATTTATATGAATCATATTTTTTGTGCATCATTAATGTGCATCATATTTTGTGTGTGCATCGTGACAGATGACGTTATCAAAAAGAATTTCAAAATTTTTTTTTTTCCAAAATTTTTTTTTTTTTTACGATTTTTTTTTTTCAAAAAAAAAATATAATATTTTTTAAATATTTTTGAATTAATTTTTTTTTTTTCCCCAAGCTTGTCACATGTCACTCCCACAATGCTTCTCACACTTTTTACAAATTTAACAGTTTTTATTTGATCCTACTCCTATATATATATATATATATATATATATATATATATATATATATATATATATATATATATATATATATATATATATATATATATATATATATAAATGAGTAGTTAGCCGATTTTAGTCAATCAAAAATTTCTTATATATAGGGGTATGATGGTCGATACGTAATTTGTTATTAATTTTAAATTATTTTGCGAAGGTTGCAAATGACATGATAGTTACGAGTATTAAGTTAGATAAATCTTTAATCTTTATTTTTCATCTTTAATATATAATAAAAGATGAGTTTTAAATAATACATGACACAGTAAGGTCTTTTTGATTAGTTAATTTATTTGATTTATTCGTTAGATCAGATTGATAATTTCATCAAACACTATTTTTATTTTACATTTTTTTACAATAAATAAGATATTCCCTCCTTCATTCCACCTCTTAAATAAAAAAAATATAATCCTAGTTTATTTATAAATCGCTCGACTATGATTTACGTTAGTGTTATCTAAAATATTCTAATACAAAATATCAAAACATGTGAAAAACATAAATGTGTATATGTTAACGTAAATGTATATATGTTATTATAAGTGTAACATTTTCTTTTTTTAATAACTTAAAATCTACATAAACATAAAATTTAAGATTCAATTTTTATCTTTGTTCGCGCTATCACGGGACAATAATCTAGCTATTATAAACAATTTTGTTGTGGTGTACAAAATTGTTATATTTATATTATTTTGAGTTAATTACATAAATCGTCCTCAGGGTTTATCTCATATTATGGATTTCATCCCTAAGTTTAAAAAGTTGCATAAATCGTCCACTTTTAAAAACTAAATACCCTTTTTGTCCCTAAGGTTTGCTCCAATTACGAATTTTGTCCCTAAGTTTTGCCCCAATTACGGATTTTGTTCCTAAGATTTGCCTCAATTATGGGTGTCTATTACGAATTAGGGACGAAAAGCGTGATTAGTTTCAAAAAATGGACGATTTATACAAAATTTTAAACTTAGGGACGAAATTCATAATTTTGATTAAACCATAGGAACGATTTATGTAATTAACTCTATTATTTTTGATGTTTTGCCCTCTTTAAAAATTAATTCCAAAAAATTTTTCTCTTACTTTTCCTTCACACGAACTTTGCTTTCATATAAAAATATTTCTAACGTACTCCACCTCGGATTAGAAGTTAAGATATAATAGGAGGATTGAGGAATGTTATATATACTAACATAATAACCGTGTCAAGTGTATCTTTTGAAAATACGTTAGGTGAGGACTGTCGTATTGTTTCTCTTTTTGCTGTTAATAAAATGAGGTTTGCACCCTGGAATCGTGTTTTTGTTTAGATCTGTGCATGAATGATAAATTAACATACAAGCCGCTGATATTGACCCACATTTTCATATGCTAAACAAATCACATGGTAAGCCTCAATCGATTAATCGATTAGGAATATAATAAAGTAATACAAGTGTATATGGAGAAAGTAATAATTTATAGCTAATTAGTAAATGAAAAAAAATGATATTGCAAGGGAACAATTTTGATTGTTTATTTTACTTGAGCAAGTGATGACCGACGTCCATCTCTTCTGCAATATGCGTATAATGCGTACTAACTTAGGGATCTTTTAGTGTAATTAAGAAATAAGGTGAGACATTTATACAATTACGATCGATCAGTCTAGTAAATACATGCTAAATATCACAGACTCCTACATCACCTTGACAAAAAGTATAGTTACGAAGAAGTCATACTCGCAATTCACAACTATCAAAGATCATATGCGGATAAACCTTAAACCTTAAACCCTTACTTATTCGTTACCCTCTCACGAGTTTCCTAGTGGAAAATGACTAAATGCTATACAATGATGTTTATTCTACTAATTCTCATGATTCTTAGGATTACGTACACCCTAAAACCTTAAACATGACATCCCTAATCAATCCAAACTGTAGTAATCGAAACCTTATTTGACTTGGTTATCAAATAAGATTTGACACCAACGTCCCAAAATCCTACTTATTACTTCCTACGAGACTTTAATATTACAATGTTGATATCGCATATTTACATCTACATTTATATGCGGTATTTGGTCATTTTCCGTAATTAATCATGATGGATAAGATATAATTTTGCATTTAATAGTGTGGAAAGTGTTTTATTCAAGTGACATGTTGGATATGATCGGGAAGTGGAAGTTTGGCTGTAAATGCATAAAAATGGTCAAAAGAACGAGATTTGGTGATACAATCAGGTATCGTGACGTAGTAAGCATGAATGCGGCCCAATGAGCAAGTAAACAGAAGGAATAATCGAGAAATGTTGGACTGAACCCAAACCGAGTACAACATGAAATTTTCAAGGACTGCGGCGCAAGGGCTGTTTTTCAGGCATCTGGATTTTGCCTTATAAATAGAAGCGTAAACCTCACAAATAAATTGGAACGAAGTTAATGAACATGAGTAACTAAATATTCTCACACTTGTTTGGTTATGGATCTTTTGCTATGATTTGATTTATGTTTATTGAATGCTTTTAGATGTTGCATATTTAATTGAAGATCCGTTCTTGTTTATATCTTAACATTATTTTAGTTCTTATACTCTTTTGGTTAATTGAAAGTCTAGGTATTCGAGAGGAATCTAGAACTAGGTTAAACAATTAAAAAGAAACAATCAATCGGTCTATAATTGATTAAAACTTAAGTAATTAGATTAAACGCGATCGCTAGTTTATAATTACAAGAGATTGATTAGAAAGCTAGATAAACTATTTGAGAGGAAGTTTAATAGATTAAATCATAACCACCGGCTTAATTCTTAAAGCTTAGTTATTTAGGATTTTACTGTATTCGAGAGGAACGGTAGAGTTTAAGATGATAATTAAAGATAATTAGGTATTCGAGAGGAACTTAGTTATATGATAGTGTTAGTAGGGAATGGCTCATACACATAGCTCATTAACCCCCTAAACACATAACCTGACTTACAAAAGCTTGCCTGCTATCTCCTAGCTCCGGCCCTTAGGCTCCGGCGTCCGGACACAAGGCTACGGCGTCCGGACACTTGGCCCCAGCATCCGGACATTTCGTCCCAGCGTCCGGACACAAGGCTCCGGCGTCCGGACACTTGGCCCTTGGCCCCGTGTCCAGGAGATTTGGCCCCGACACCGAGAATCAGGCCCCGTGTCCGGGTAAAATGGCCACGACACCCGGCCCCGTGTCCGGGTAAAATGGCCCCAACACCCGGCCCCGTGTCCGGGTAAAATGCCCTGGCACCCGGCCCCGTGTCCGGGTAAAATGCCCTGGCACCCGGCCCCGTGTCCGGGTAAAATGGCCCCAGCACCAGGCCCCGTGTCCGGGTAAAATGGCCCCGACACCCGGCCCCGTGTCCAGGTAAAATGGCCCCGTGTCCGGGTAAAATGGCCCCGTGTCCGGGAATTTGGCCCCGACACCCGAGCCTTGGCCCCATGTCTGGGCAAAATGGCCCCGTGTCCGGAATCCGACCCCGTGTCCTGGAATTTGGCCCCGGCACCCGAGACCAGGCCCCGTGTCCGGGCAAAATGGCCCCGTGTCCGGGAATCCGACCCCGTGTCTGGGAATTTGGCCCCGGTACCCGAGACCAGGCCCCGTGTCCGGGAATCCAGCCCCGTTTCCGGGAATTTGGCCCCGGCACCCGAGACCAGGCCCCGTGTCCGGGAATTTGGACCCGGCACCCGAGCCTTGGCCCCGTGTCCGGGAATCCGGCCCCGTGTCCGGGAGTTTAGCCCCGGCACCCATGGCCCGGTGTCCGACACTCGTATCCCGGCGTCCGGCACTCGTGGTCCGATGTCCGAAACTTGGTAGAACTTACGCCTAGGTTGTCACTCATGTTTTTGGCCCGGCACTCCAGAGCCAATACTTATACCTTGTATCTAATAAGTACCGTATTCCTCCAAACCAACACTAATGGCTTGGGATTCATCTCATAGTATCATACTCCTGACATCCTACCAGTCAGACACTCAAGCTTAATCCTTGAGTGTAACCGTCAAAGCATTAACAAGGTTATATAATGATATGGACGTTATCTGTATCTTTAATACCCGTTGGAATCCTATTGATGAGTCATAAAGGGTCATCATGGTAATATCTTGTTGGATTAAATTAGATTGGTTCATGTAAATTTAACATACCTGCAGATGATCCGGGCATGTTGTTGAATAGATTAGCCATCGATGATTCCCAAATTGAGATGATCGTATTAGGATGGTATTTGGTTATATTAGAACCGTTAGAGAGATACACCTATGTGTGTGTTTGGGATGAAAGGGATGAAGATGATAAAATGAGCCAACCCAACTAAGGGTTTATTATGTCCCTTTATATACACATTCAAATTAGGAGTGTGTAATATTTAGTCCCATGGTGTTTAATAAGTGTTTACATTAAGCTCTCATAGTTCCGATCACCTAATGGGAAATCTATAGTGTCGGTAAGGTAAATACGTCCATCGAATATTTACTAGACACAGATTTCAGTTAGTGTCAGTCATCATATCAGTAAGGATAAATGATCAATGAGGGTCACAAATAATATGGGTCCAACATTCTCCCACTTGACCGAGTAGATCATTTATCTATGAGTATTGATAAGTCCGTACGAGATAATACTCATTTTGTTTAAAACCGAAATCATAGTTGATAAGTACAGTCGTAGAGAAGAACATCTACTCAGGACCCCCACTAGTCAAACTATGACTCAAATTCAAAACTGAATAAGCAATGATAGACCAACTAAGACAAATTTTGTTATAATAATGTCCAACACAGTTATGCGCATAAGGTGTAAATAATAGACAAACAAAATCTGAATAAGGAGGAAAATTTTCATTAATAAATAATAATGACCAATAAGTACAACAATGCTATTAAATTAAGTCTTTTGTAAGCCCCATATTCGACACGTGTCCTACGAATATATTAGGAGGAAGACCTTTGGTCATCGGATCCGCTAGCATGTCATGTGTACTTATGTACTCAACACAAAGAGCATTTTCCTCAACCCGTTCGCGTACAAACAGATACTTTGTGTCGAGATACAGCCCAGCGCCAGTCGAACTGTTACTGTTCGAGAAAGTTACAGCAGCTGAGTTATCACAGTAAAGCTTCAATGGTCTAGAAATTGAGTTGACGAGTTTGAGTCCACTGATCAGGTTCCTTAACAACATCCCATGACAGGTTGCATTATAAACGGCAACATATTCAGCCATCATAGTAGACGTCGTGGTCAGTTTCTGTTTATGACTCCGCCAAGAGATTGGTCCGCCAGCTAACATGTAAATATACCCAGAAGTAGATTTATGGTCTTCTTTGCTTTTAGCAAAGTCAGAATCAGAATAACCTACTACTTCCAAGTTGTCACTTCTTCTATAAGTTAATTTGTAGTCTTTGGTCCCTTTCAGATATCGTAGAACCTTTTTAGCCGCTTTCCAGTGTGCTAATCCGGGGTTAGATAAGTAACGCCCCAGCATACCAGCGATGTAAGCGATATCTGGTCGAGTACAGACCTGAGCGTACATAATGCTCCCAACTACAGATGAGTAAGGTATCATCCTCATTTCAGCCTTCTCAGTTTCAGTGCTCGGAGTTTGATGAGGTCCAAATACGTCCCCTTTAACTACCGGAGCCACAGTGGGTGTGCAGTGCTGCATGTTATAGCGTTCTAGAATACGGTCAATATAAGCCCTTTGGGAAAGACCTAGAACACCATTACGTCTGTCTCGATTTATTTCGATACCTAAAACATAAGAGGCATCACCGAGATCTTTCATGTCGAAATTATGCGAAAGCATTCGCTTCGACTCATGTAGTAGATCCAAGTTGTTACTTGCAAGCAGAATATCATCCACATACAAAACAAGGATAATAAAGTTACTCCCACTGATCTTGAGATAGGTGCATTGATCCACTTGATTCTTTAGGAAGCCATCAGATTTTACGACTTCATCAAATTTAAGGTACCATTGTCGTGATGCTTGTTTCAACCCATATATCGATTTGTTTAACTTGCAGACCATGTGCTCTTTACCTTCTGGAATAAATCCTTCAGGTTGCTGCATGAATACGTCTTCTTGCAAGTCACCATTTAGGAAAGCGGTCTTGACATCCATCTGATGTAACTCTAAATCATAATGAGCTACGAGTGCCATGACGATCCTTAGGGAATCTTTACGAGAGACAGGGGAAAAGGTCTCTTGATAATCAATTCCTTCCTTTTGAGTAAAGCCTTTTGCAACCAGTCTGGCCTTATAGCGTTCGACGTTTCCATTCGGGTCTAATTTGGTTTTGAACACCCATTTACATCCAATTACTTTGGATCCTTTAGTGAGTGGAACCAATACCCAAACGCCATTACGCTCCATGGATTTGAGCTCTTCAATCATGGCTTCAATCCATTTAGCGGCCTGATCACTATTAATAGCTTCTCGGTAAGAGGTTGGATCAGTAAGTTTCCCAATGTTTTCGACTTCAGCCAGATAAGTTTCGTAATCATCAAAATTAGTGTTTCTGCGAGCCCTTGATGATCTCCTGAGCTGAATTACGGGTTCTTCAGGAACAAGCGGTTCTTCGGCGTGTAGATTAGGAGGCATAGGAGGTTCAACCGGTTCATTAGGAGATCCAGGTATATTGGGAGCAACGTTGGGTACAAGAGGAATTATCGGAGGAATCGTAATAACCGACGAGTGGTTTCCCCCCGCTTCTTGTACTTCTTGCAAATCTAAATCAGGATTTGTCGTGCTCCCACTGATCTCTGAATTTTCGAGGAAAGTGGCATGTTGCGTATCTATGATGCGGGTAGAGTGAGAAGGACAGTAAAACCGATAACCTTTTGAGTTCTCGGGATAACCAATAAAGAAACATGTAAGGGTTTTAGAATCCAGTTTCTTTAAGTTAGGGTTATAGACTTTTGCTTCGGCAGGACAGCCCCATACTTTCATATATTTTAGACTCGGTTTCCTACCTGTCCAGATCTCATAAGGAGTTTTAGGGACAGATTTTGATGGAACCCTATTGAGTATATGAACAGCTGTTTTTAAGGCCTCAGTCCAAAGAAATTTGGGTAGGTTAGTGTTGGCGAGCATACTTCTCACCATGTCCATCAAAGTTCGGTTTCTCCTTTCAGCAACACCATTCTGTTGAGGAGAACCTGGCATGGTGTATTGGTTAATTA
Source organism: Senecio squalidus (assembly GCA_910822075.1). Classification (NCBI taxonomy): domain Eukaryota; kingdom Viridiplantae; phylum Streptophyta; class Magnoliopsida; order Asterales; family Asteraceae; genus Senecio; species Senecio squalidus. The sequence goes on along the minus strand of CAJVGC010000589.1, from coordinate 45,371,986 downwards.
TGCCCTGTTCCTTGCAAAAATTATAGAAAGGACCAGGAGCTTGACCAATATCAGTATGTTTACCGTAATACTCACATCCCCTATCTGATCGGACAACTTTTATCTTATGATCAAGTTGGTTTTCAACCAAAGTTTTATAATCGACAAAAGTTTGTAAGGATTCAGATTTTTCTTTAATCAGATAAAGGTGCATATAACGTGAATAATCGTCAATGAATGTAATAAATGATGTATGTCCTGTTATTGATGCGGGATAGGGGCCACTAATATCAGTATGAATTATTTCCAACAAGTTGGAACATCTGGTGGCTCCTTTCTTATTCCCTTTAGCCATTTTGCCTTTAAGGCATTGAATACATGTTTCAAAATCACTAAAATCAAGAGAGGGTAAGATTCCTTCTTTTACGAGTCGTGTCATGCGATCTCGTGAGATGTGGCCGAGACGTTTATGCCACAATGTGGAGGAATTCTCTACTTGTTTAGGTGATTTTGTCTTTGTTTTAGTTATGTCATCAATATTAAGAGACAACAAAGATTGTGAGAAATTATGATCTAGTTCTAATTTATACAGTAATCCATCCAAAAAACCACAACCAAACAATTCATTATTAAGAGTAAAAGTGATCCTGCCACAACCATGAGTAATTACATAACCTTCAAGATCAAGTCTAGATATAGATACAAGGTTCGGAGTAATTCTCGGTACATATAAGGTATCTATTAATCTAATACACTTTCCGGTATTCATATGTAAATTTAAAGTCCCCATGGCTTCGACATCTAAGAGATCACCATTTCCAACTCTAAGTTTTCTTTGGTCCTTTTGTAGCTTCTGGATTGTAAGGAATCCCTGTAAGGAATTGGTCACATGGACCATAGAACCAGAGTCACCCCACCATGTATTAAATGGAACATCAGTAGTAAAGGAATCAAATATTACGTAAAGAATGTTACCTTTCTTAGCTAGCCAGTCCTTGAATTTAGAGCAATCTTTCTGTCCGTGCCCTTTGGAGCGACAGAACTTGCAGTTAGTATTGCTTGTTGAAGGTTTAGAGCCAGAGGTAGCAGCACCATGATTTTGTACTTTGTTTTCAGTCTTATTACTGTAGTTACCTTTCCTCTTCTTGGGGTTTGAAGTGGTAGTAAGGTGAACAGCAGCTTCAGGTTGAATGTGCTTAAGACGATCTTCCTCTTGAACGCACATAGCAATCAGTTCACTTATCGACCATTTATCTTTCATAACGTTATAATTCACTTTGAAAGTGTCGAACCGAGCAGGCAAGGAAGTCATTATGAAGTGCACAAGAAAATTATCTGAGACTTCCATTTGCAAATTCTTAAGCTTGTGAGACATGTCAACCATCTTCATTATGTGTTCACGGACACCGTTAGAACCCTCATATTTAAGAGTCAGCATCTGTAGCATTAAACTACTCGCAGTTGCCGTAGACGATCCCTTAAAGTGATCCTCAACAGATGTGAGGTAAGTTTTCACTTTGCCGTTATCAGGGATAGCTCCTCGGATGCTGGGATGAATTGAGTTCTTGACCATCATTAGGGACAGCCGATTCGCCCTTTCCCACTTCTCAAAGTCCGCTTTCTGAGTAGCAGTAGACTCAGCAGTAATAGCAGCGGGTTCATCATGGCGAATAGCATAGTCCATGTCGAGCATTCCCAGAGTTAAGTAAAGTTGATCCTTCCAAGTAGCGAAATTAGCACCAGTAAGTGCCTCAATGCCGAAGTTTGGTACTGTAGTGGAGAATAAGGAGGATTTAAGATTATGATACGAATTTTAGAAGATTTTATAGTGACAGAGTTAGCTATATAAGGCAGACTAAGTAATGTCCCTTAAAGTAATAGAACTAGAGTAATGTCTAAAATAAGTAGACCTAATAGTAATGTTCCTGAGACTAAGACCATATAAGTAATGAAGCTAGTGATAGGTAAGCCTATTGAAAAACACCAAAATAATAAGCTAAAGTAAGGCTCTACTTAGATGTTACATCACCTTTGGGCAGAAATAACTAATATCTAAGTAAAATAATGAGCATAAGGTTTATGCAACACAACGTTTGTCTTTTGACCTTTGGGCAACAAAATAGAACGTCGTGTTTTAAGGCATAATAAGAATCCTTTTAAGCACACAAGTATATTAAATCACCTTTGGGCAGAATTAATATCCTACGTGTTTATTATGCTAAAGGAAAAATGCAATCATAGGAATCACCTTTTGACCTTTGGGCAACAAAAGATGAAAACATGAATATTAGTGCATAAGTATAATAAGGTCACATATAAATAAGGTGACTAAATAAGGTGACCACGACAGTAAAGCAGGGGTCAAGGGGGCTGCGCCCCCTTGCGGGGTCAAGGGGCAGCGCCCTTTGCGGGGTCAAGGGGCTGAGCCAAATTAGTGCTAAACGATTTTTACAAATAAGGCAACCAGTAAGACTTTAAAAAACTGACCAAATTAGGGTCTGTAGTCATCCGTACGGATGAGATTATATTCGTACGGATGAGTATTGATTCGTACGGATGTAAGTCCAGGTTCGTGCGGATATAAGCCTAGGTTCGTACGGATGTAAGGTTTAAGTTCGTACAGATGTAAGCCTAGGTTCGCACGCATTAGCCCAGATTCGTACGGATCAACAGTTACGTTCGTGCGTATGAACAAATCAGATTCGTACTAATGAACAGGTCAGGTTCGTACGTATAGGGCTTCATCCGTACGTACGAACAAATCAGGTTCGTACGGATGAGCCAATCAGATTCGTACTAATGAACAAATCAGGTTCGTACGTATAGGGCTTCATCCGTACGTACGAGCAAATCAGGTTCGTACGGATGAGCCTACATCCGCACGGACGAAGTTCGTCGAAATTAGGGTTGCAGTCCAGCCGCCGCAGGTCCAAAAAACTCCATTTTTTCATCCAAAAACGATTTCCGCCGGCCAGATAATTTGCATAATCAATAATAGCAATAGCCAAGCGATAAATAAACATGAACCAATGGATAATCACGAGCCATTGGCTCTGATACCACATGTTGGATTAAATTAGATTGGTTCATGTAAATTTAACATACCTGCAGATGATCCGGGCATGTTGTTGAATAGATTAGCCATCGATGATTCCCAAATTGAGATGATCGTATTAGGATGGTATTTGGTTATATTAGAACCGTTAGAGAGAAACACCTATGTGTGTGTTTGGGATGAAAGGGATGAAGATGATAAAATGAGCCAACCCAACTAAGGGTTTATGTCCCTTTATATACACATTCAAATTAGGAGTGTGTAATATTTAGTCCCATGGTGTTTAATAAGTGTTTACATTAAGCTCTCATAGTTCCGATCACCTAATGGGAAATCTATAGTGTCGGTAAGGTAAATACGTCCATCGAATATTTACTAGACACAGATTTCAGTTAGTGTCAATCATCATATCAGTAAGGATAAATGATCAATGAGGGTCACAAATAATATGGGTCCAACACATCTTCCTCACATACTCACTGCCCGGAATACTTAACCATATTCCGTCAAGCCTTTCCGATCAATCTCTTGTCCACCTTAGACTCGCCAAGAGTCTGTTAGGTTTGCACTGCTTGAGCAGGAGGTCAAGAGAGTGATCAATTTAACCCAAGTTACTGAGCCTGTCAATCCTTGCTCTAACATTATACATTTGATACGATTATGGATACTCAAGACTTGGGAGTAAAGCTTTTGAAGGAACCATGGCTAGGGAGGATTTGCTTGGGCACTGTTATGCATTTGGGAGAACAATAAACGAACAAAAAATACTCTGGGCATGGACTGCGACGCAGTCACCCATGACTGCGGCGCAGTCATGTAGTTTTTCCGCACTTATGTTTCGAGAACCTTCCCGCTGCGACACAATAGCTTGCTACTGCGGCGCAATAACTGATTTCGGGCCAAAACCGAATTTTTAGTTTCCTTTTTGCGTTTTTAGGTTTTAGTTTAGTTTCCTATATAAGTAATTGTTTTTTTTTTTTCATTGAAAACAGATTTTGATTATATTGTTAAGGTTTTAAATTGTAACTAATAAGATAATCATAATTAAGGGGTTTATATTATTTTTCATGGTATCAGAGCGGGTTCGATCTTGTCTCTTTATTTCTATAAATTGTAATCGACGTAAAAATAAGCCGTCTAGCTTGATTAGGTTCCAAATCTAAAAAAAATAAAAAATTGTTTTCCATAACACCAAACGAAGGTGGTTGTTTTTATGGGTTTCCTCTCTTGTGTTTCGCTTCCCTCATTAGATCCACTTATGTAATATGAGAAAGTCAACCATGGATTCGTGTTAGATATTAGTTTTCCAAGTTACAAGTCATCTGGATGATCAATTTAATTTTTCTACGCATACTCTCTATTTTAAGCCTTCTAACTTTTACTAAAGGGGTCATTTATATTATATATAGAAGACTCGGAAGGGGTCCAAGAGCCACGAAATACGATGGCATATGGCGTACCTACATCATCGTTGGAGTTCAGTATTTAAAAATTAGAAACGATAAGATCAAGAGAGGTCTTACGGGGATTATTTCGAGATTATCTATGTTCATTAGATTATTTGTACGTTAAAAGGGTAACTTTTAATCTATTTATTAATTTAGTCAAACACAATTATATTAAGAAAAATATTGGGATACCTAATAATATAAATAATATATAAATAATTTATATCAAATACATTGAATGATATACATATTATCTCTCTCCTTATTTATAATGTTTCATTTACAACTTTTAAAGTCATAGGTATATATTTTTAGATATACCCGTTAGACATATCTATCATTTCTCTTATATTAAAACTTGAAAAGTGAAAACTAACTCAACCTAGAGCATTTGGAGTGGAGGTGTTGTGGACTCGTTGTCCATCCCACAACGAGTGTGGGTGTTTGTTATCATACAGCCCCACCTCGTTGATGGGGTAACGAGATGTTGTTTTGGCTTCTTCTTTTTTTTCGTTTCTTTTCTATTAAAAAATTTCTAATCTTATTTTTCCAACTTTTTTTTTTGGCAGGTTTAAAATGGAGATGGAAAGATGTACGAGGAAAAAAAAAATATTTTTGTCTTTTTATTAATTTTTTATTTTTTGGCTTAATAGTTTAGTTAATTGCATTTTTATACCAATTTTTTTTACTTACATTTTTTATTTCTTTTAAGTTTGGCTAAATTTAAAAATGTTAATTTTGTTAATTGTTTACATTAAATTAGTTTTGTGTTTAAGATAATGTTTTTTTAATTAATATAAATGTTAAAACTAGAAAAGAAAAAAAACATAATGTCACATCATCTACAACTCAAGTTATTACTCCATCGAAAAATCCAAAACTTAAATTATGGATAATTTGTCAGTAAAAAAAATATCACAACCATCTAAAACTCAAGTCATCGTGCCTATGCTCTTGTACACTCAACATTATATATACTCCGGCTCAAGAAGAATGTCTCCACTATTCCAACACTAAAATACTTACTGTACGTATATACATTTATAGATACGATCATACTAATTATACAATTGAATGGAATTCAACCCTTCAAAACAAATAAAAATAGAACCAGTTATGTGTCTCTATACAATTATATACATACATATATATACATTTAGAAGTTTGTTTAATTAATTAGCTTACACGTATTGAGTGGAATGAGTTCCGACACATCGGACAAGTAGGATGAACCTTCAACCATGTATCTATGCAGCTCAAATGAAACAAGTGCCCACATTCCGGCAACAACCGAAGGACATCCGTAGGTTTATACTCTGCTAAACAAATAGAACAACAGGAATTGTAAGTATTGATATGTTGGACTCCCATATGAGTGTCACCTTGTTTAGGCATCACGATCTCAGAGTAAAGAAATGTTGGGAACGTTGCAAGAATATCATCGCGTAGACCTTGAGTGATACTTATGTAATGGTGGTCTGCATCGTTGGTAAATCGTGGTGGTGATGGTGGGTAGAGTCTCCATTTGCAGATGTAAGCAGTTAAGTAGATGATAAATATCAACACGAGGGTGGCGATGTAGAATCCAAGGCCGTAGGTGAGGCCTTTGATGATGATGTCGTTGGTGTTGGGTGGTTCTCCGAAGTAGGGTGGTTCTTGGGTATCTGTTTTGCTATTCATATTCCTTGTGTATGAGAAAGGGAATTGCCAACTTGGTTTATACCTGAGAATTTAAGTTAGCTGATCTATATTATAAGAATCAATTTATTTAGTTAAATAATCCAATTGTATAGCAATTGGAATTATAATAATAAGTGACACTTGATTATTAAATGAGAAAAATTCTAAACATAGCGCAAAATTATGATTAAAAATGATTAGACGGTTAATATATAATTTATAAATCATAATCCTTCATTTGGTTAGCTGTTTTCGGCTATGGAACAAACTTAATAAATTAAGACCATTTCATTACTTGTACATTTGTTTGAAGGACAAAATGTTATAAAAAGGTAATATAAAATACACATTTTAACATTTGAGGGAATGTAAAAAATTTTGAAAAAAAAAAGATTAGAAAATCGAATTTGGCATATTAATGATTATCTGCGAAAGTTAAGTTTTTAAATTGTTTTCAACATGTAAAACATTAGATAACGTGTCTCGTTTTTTTCTAAAAGTAAGAGTAATTAGAGAAAATCACATTTTCAAAAAGAGTTTTAATCATATCTTAAAATTTAGGCTTGAAATTTCATTTTACAATTTATGAATTTAGAAAATCCTCTTTTAAAACAAATGAGATTTTATAATTCCTTTGTAAAATAAATTGGATTTTATAATCTTTTTTTTAAAACAAATTAGATTTTATAATATTTTTTGATTCTAAAATCTAAATGTTTTACATACCCAAAATTATCAAAAATTGTATTTTATGTTACATTTTTTGCATTTTTCACTTGTTTGAACTTCAATTTATATTGAACTAGATTATTGTCCCGCGATAGCGCGGAAAACAAATAAAAATTAAATCGTAAACTTTATGTTTATGTAGATTTTAAGTTACTATGAAAAGACAATGTTATAAGTATAATAACATATATACCTTTACGTTATACGCATGTTGTTTATAGTTATAATAACATAAACACTTTTACGTTTATACACATGTTTTAATATTTTTTATTTGGAGATTTTAAAATAACAATAAGGTAAATCATAGTTCAAATTGAGTGATTTATTTTAAGTAAATTGAAATTTTGTTTTTATTTTAGTGGAGATGGAAATTAAAGAGAGAATGTAATTATGTATTTTAAAAGGATATAAAATGAAAATAGTGTTTGATGACATCATCAATTTGATCTAACGGTTGAAATCAAAGAAGTTAACCCATCTAAGGGTCCTTACTTCGCCATGTGACATTTAAGGACCCTCTTTTATTATATATTAAAGATTCATTATTAAATTGTCACAAATACTATGCCACTAAAATACAATTTCAGATATATATAAAATTACACTATGTTTTATATGGAGTTCATATCAAAGTGACCGCAAACAATTGTCTAAAACATGAAATAATCCAGGTTAATTCCATAAGAAATAGTTGAAATGAAAAATGTATATTCAAAGAAAATAATTGTATCCAATGACATGCATATACGGAAATATAGAATTTGTTAAAGTAGGGAGCAATGTAAAAATAAAACCATCAATGTCTTAAAGTGATTTTTACTCTATAAAAAAGAGTGTTATGTTAAATTTATAAATCATTTTTTTTTAAAAGAAACCAATCTCATTCTCAGAAAGTTAATTTGAACAAAAATCGAATGTATGGTGTGGGTGTAATTGTGTAACATTAGTAAAATCGATTTTAGGGACTTTTCGTTTGCACTATATTTCAATGTTTCGTGTTTCTTCGTGTGTGATAAATAATTTTAAGAGAATATGAAGGGAGTTCTTTTTGGAGAGAGTGGGTGAGAGTAAAAAGATGTCGTGGGTTAAGTAAAATTATATTCTTTTGTCTTGTGAGAATAGGACGTTAATTAATGGGAGCCAAAAGGCTAAAAATTGGGCTATTATAAGTGGTGGTTGAGATTTTGGGTTTCAAAAAATGCACTTTGGGTTAAAGTAAGTAGTAATTACTACTTTCTTTGTTCCAAAATTATTGTTATCGGACAAAAAATACATACTTTTAGAAAAACATAATTATTAATGATTTTTTTTTCTTACTTTTTATAAAATGACAATTTTATTCTTAATTAATTAATTAGTGTTTTTTATAAAATATATAATAATAACTTCTATTACGGATATTTTAATAAACTTGTTAAATTTTTCTATCTATTTTTAGTATAACATCATTAAAGTGGGACTAAGAATATGTGACGGAGAGAGGGGGTATCATTGGAGTTGGAGGAAGGGTTGACATCTTTAGGTGGTGACGTAGGAAAAGGTGATTAAGGTGGGACAACTTGTGGTGGAAACTTGTTGGGACAACTTGTGGTGGAAACATGGGAAGGTGAGATTTTTCGGTTAGGGGGCTAATGGCTATAGTGGAGAAAATTCTTGATGATGATATAGGGTTAGTTGAGATCATCAGGAATAAGCTTGTGCTTTAAAAAGTTTGGATTTCTATATGGCGTTCACTAAAAGGAAGATTGTCGGAATCCAACATTCCGACTCTATTTGGACGTACATCCTATAAGTGGCGGAATCACTAATATGTATATGGTGAAGAAGCATAAATATAACCAAAACATTGATATTATAAACCTTATGTAATGTTGTACAATAGGAATAACATCAATACTAGTGATTTCAAGACTTTAGACCTTTCAAACAAAGAGTTTTGTTGATAAAAGCTCCGGCAACGAAACACTTCACCTACGGATTTGGACGGCTACATTTATGATCCCAATATAAAGTATTTATAGACAATCATAAATGACCTAAAAAGTTTTGTTGGGGAAACACCAAAGAAGAGTTTCACTACGAAACACAAATGTTTCGTTGGCGAAACACTTCCAACGAAACTCTTTCATAAATGCAGTGTAACACTTTACAACTCGATCAAAATACAATTTTTGACTTTTTACCCAAATTTTGACTTTTGTTTTGTTACATGATTTAATAAGGTGGTGTTTGGTTTTGACTTAAAGGACTTAATTTGGATTCAACTTAATACAATCAGTAATGAGGGACATGTTTGTTTTTTAACTTAATCTGGACGACATGGCTTAATGGAAAAGGTAAAAAATTGTAGTACTCCCCATTAAGTAACCGATTTTTTCTACTTAATTTTATAAAATATTATTTTATATTTAAATATAATTTTTTTAACACATTAGTAATTTGTTGTCAATTTGTAATATCAAATTATTATAGTTGAAAAAATTATAACAAATATTTTAACATCCGTTTTATTAGTTATATCATTACGAAAATTTTGAATCTTATTAATGATAAATAGTTTGGATCTGGACTTTCGTAAATAAGGTATTATTTAAAGAAAAAAAAAGAAATTACCAATTTTTGTTTAATGTTTGAAATTTAGACGTGTTATTTGTATTATTAAAATTAAATCCTTGTATAATTAATAATATTTTTAAAACACTAATTTATATGTATTAATTTAGAACTTTCATTTTAATGTTCATAAAAAAATATATCTTAGTAGATATACAATGTAAATAAATAAAAAAGAAGAAGTTATTTCCTTATTAATATCATTAAGTTTATTTAGTCAGTATATAAAACAAACACTGATACATCTTATTTCAAAGAGACATCATTTATTCAAACATACACTATATCTATACCGTATTTAATGAAATGAAAAAAACAAACAAGCCCTAACTCGTGTATTGAATAAGTGAATGATTTTGATTTTGACTTAAGCTCGGAAGATGAAGCATTTTATTTTTTAAAAGCTCGATTAGAAACTGTTTAAACAAAACATCTCATGTTTCCTCAAAGGTTGAACATAAACTAAAATCAAGATTTTCTTATGACGAAATCCGATTAACCTTTGTTGTTTGAAAAATTTTGGATTGACAAAAGTTTCATTTGAATTAGATTTCTTAGAATACTTCTTATTTTTGTTTTAGAGAATAATTAGTAAATTAGGAAACCTTTTTTAATAAAGGTTTTGAAGATTCACTCATGCAAATCTTATTTGGAATATTTGATGCTCGTTTGGAACTTTAATGAACTTGAGAAATGTTTTTTGAGCGTTGAAGGGAATAAAATTGTTCATTCAAATGGTTAAAAGATTTCCTCAAAGCACTAAACTCTTTCGTGATGAAGAAATGACAGAAACATTTATTTCACATTTAAATTCTTAGAAAGCATTTCGTTTTTCAAATTTAAGAAAACAAGTTTTGTACTTGTCAATATTCTTGAAAAAAAAAACTGATTTTTTATTTTCATAGATCTTATTGTTTTGTGCTAATTTTTTGTTTAAATCGAAAATTTCAGACACAAATACAAGGTTTTCTTCATTAAAAAGTTTTGTTTTGTTTTTTATAACATTTTCAAGTTCCAAAAATTTTGATTTTCAATCATCATTTTCAAAGTTACAAGTCTTTACACTTTTATCGTTAACAGAAATTGGTTTACAAGTCATTGATGATTTTAAAATTTCAATTTCATTTTGAGCATTAAAACACTTTTTCTTTTCTACTTCAAGAGCTTTAACGTAACTTGTTATGGTAAAAAGATGATTTTTATTCGTTATCGTCAAATCATGATTTTTAGTTGTATTTTTATTAAGTTTTTGCTCAAAAAATCGATAATCTATATAGATAACTTCTTTCAAACATTGTTTATCAACTTTAAGATTTTCAAGATCTTTAAAAAGACGTTTGTTGCAATTTGACAATGACTTGATCTCTTTGTCATATTCATCACAGTTAAAAGTTTAAGAATTAGAATTAACCTTTGTAGTCATCTGCAACATCTTTTAAAGTTACGTTAAAGCGACACCCATACTAGCTACACAAAAGAGTTTCGTTAGCGACACTAAAGAGTGTCGCTGGAGTGTAACTAAACGCAACAACGATAGTTTCGTAGCGACACTAAAGGAAGAACAGAATTTTGAGTTTTGAGATGCGAAATAATTAATTTCATGAAAACAGTGCCGGAAAAGAGTAGATCTAGAAAGAAAAGTATTCAAAACCTAAATAACTCATTTGAACCAAAAACTAAGAATTGAGCGGAATAACGACACCATATTTTCCAGATGCTACCTACCTATGATACTAAACATAAACAAACAATCAATTTTATAAAAATATCACCGGAAATGAGTATATCTAGAAAACTAAGTCATGAAACCTAAATATATACACACACACACCAAATCTTATAATACTTCACCAATAGATCCAAAAACCTCTATAATGATTATAGAGGCTCCGATACCACTTGTCGGAACCCAATATTCGGTCTCTAGTTGGACCCTACACCCTATAAGTGACGGAATCACTAATATGTGTATAAGTATGGTGAAGAAGCACAAATATAACCAAAAGATTGATATTATAAACCTTACGTAGTGTTGTACAATACAAATAACATTAATACTAGTGATTGCTACGAGTTTCGTAGGCAAAACACCAAGGAAGAGTTTCGCTACGAAACACAAGTGTTTCGTTGGCGAACGAAACAACGAAACACTTCAAACGAAACTCATTCATAAATGCAATGTAACACTTTACAACTCGATCTAAATATATTATAAATTATACGATACTTTAACATAAAGTACACAATAATATCAATAAGTATTTATGCTCTAACAAAGATTGAATGTTCGAGTTGAATTGGACAAAGGAAGTATAAACTTAAATTCAATCATATCTCATTGGTGTAACTTAGCAATTGAGAATGTGACCATTGTAATGTTGCTTGTAAAGACGTAATGGGGTTATGGTAAAAGTTTTTTCATGGTGGAAAGTGGACAATGGCAATGCTATGGCAATACTATGTCAATAAAACATGTCTTAAATCACAAGGGTAGTTCTTCTTTCTCAGCAATAAAAAAATTGTTGTGGGAAGCTATTGTGTGGACTATAATTTATCATTTTAAAAAATAGAAACGTAAAAATATGTGGAGGGAAAGTCTGGAACAGTTTAAATGATGAACTTTGAAAAAATGTTATTCCTTGGGTCCCAACGAGAAAACCCGCAACAAAAACCAACATTTTGGGTATAAACCCAAAATTCATTGTGTAATAACTAATAACCATGATTTTAAGTTAATGCCATGTGATTTGGTCCCATGCTTGAGCAAAAAGGAACATGATAATGGGTCGGGGCCCTTTCAGCAACGTAAATATGTCCCCAACTCTGGAAGTTAATGTCTTCATCATTCCAACACTCAATATATGTATAAACATCTTTCATACTAATAAATGGGAGTTTCAGCTGAACTCATTAAGCTGACGTGTCACGTTTTTAGATTATCCACATAGAACAATTTTTTAATTGATGATGTCATATAGCTTAGATATAAATTTGTTAAGTTTTTTAATATTTAATTTTTTTCTTTTTAAATTAATCGGGCTTCCTTTCTCCGTGTCTTGAGAATGCCAAACGTGTTGCAGATTATGCTTTTCTTGAAAATATGCATCCTTCTGCAGTACGCTTCTCTTTGTAATCCCCTAGGTCTCTTTGAAATCCCTTCATGTTCCTTTTTTCACTCTTAACAATGAAGCAACACAGTTTCTTCAAATATAAATTTTGAAATTAAAATCAAACCTTCATTTGTTTCTCACATATATCTCCATCTTCATCAGTTTTTTTTAGTGATTTTGATTTCTATGATTTTTAAGGTTTTTAATTGTTGTAGGATTACAAAAGAATGATACGGTCCGAGTTGATTGAAGAAAATACGAAGGGGTGTATTTTTGTTTCTTCTTCTTCTGTTTTTATACATACCTAATTTCCTTTATAAATTTGGGTTATTTTATTGTTTTTTCTTCCTTTTTGTTCAGATTTTTATATCTTTGTTTTTGTTAGTTTGGTTGAATTAATTTAGTTTTCAATGCAGTTATGCTATGGGTATAGGATGTTTCTGATTTTGTTTATTGATCAATATCATGAAGACTTCATATTTGCCCTTACCATGCCAGTAATTCTTAACCTTTTGGTCAAGGTAAAAACGTTAATTCAAAATTAGGTTTTCTTATGTTAGCTGGTTTGAATTTAACTTTTACTTAGATCAGGTTTATGATATTTCATGAGATGCACACTGTTGGGGATTTGACTTATAGTTACCCAATGCTAAAAAGGAATCCGGTACTTCCTTCTCATAGTCATCCCTTGCATATGAATGCCACTTATTTACCACTTATTTAAAGGTATGAATTATGTATTTTCATTTTGTTACAACTAATTATTATTGTAAAATCAGTTTATATCATTATAGAAAATAGTAAGCTTGATTCAACGTACTCATTTACGACCAGACTTTTTACTCTTTTTATCATGAATTTTTTAAAAACATGTTTTAACTACTTTACTTTTAAAATATTGTGTAATTTTTACTAACTTTCGCCATTGTCAACTTCTGATATTAATGGCTAAAAATGTAGTTTTTCCATAGTGGTGATATTTTTCTTTTAACCGATTCTTTATAGGAGTGTTCCGAAGTGACTTCTAAAGTTGGTTATGTAATATCAAATAATCAGAATTTCAGAATTAAACCCGTTGTTGTATAAGAAGCGTATAGCACAAGATAAAAGAAGGTTAAGTAAGTATCTTTAGCTTCTCAAAGAATAATCTGGGAATAATTAAATAAGGAGGTTCCCTTTATCAATGGGGTGTTAATAAGACCGGGACTTTCGTTTTATATGTTTTATGGGTCGACCTATTCTGGTTTTGAGTGGCAAGAAATACCCGTACGCGTACTCCAATAACACATCGAGTTAGTCAGGTTCAGGTGATTCATGTCGGGTGAGTTTCGGAACAGTTGGACGATATTAAAATGTTTCAATATATATTCTGAAATGAATTGTTGCAAACTTATTAGACCATGGGGTTTTGAGAAAAAAACATGCTAAAGTTAACGTTTGATGTTTTTAAAACCAAAGTGGAGCTACATGCCTATATATAGTTGTTTATTTGTGTTAAGTGTGTTTGGCCCCTAATACACTTGCCTGCACATTTTTTATTATTTGGTAACACTTTTTATCTACGAATCTTTATTTAATAAGACATTTGGACATAATTATGGTCTAACAAAACTATAATTTATTTGTACTTTTTACTTAGTTTTTATATTCAATAGAAAACTGTATTCAAGAACTAAATGTTTAACAAATCGTGTTCGGTTTTAAATTATAAAAGTTGAATAAAATACTTTTGGGCTTTACTTAACGGTGTTATTCAGTTTAACCCGAATAAACTGGGATGAGGTAAAATCTATAATTCTTCTTGCATTGTTGCATAATCGTATATTGATTAGTGATTATAGACTGAAGGGAATCTTTGATATATTTGCAGGAACACGTCCTCACCGGTGGCCATGGACTCATGGTTGAGGGTTACTACCCTGTGCTTAAGGCCCTTTCCAAGGATATTGATATTCGTTTAAATCACAGGGTTACAAAGATATCAAATGGGGCGAACGAGGTGATTGTTACAGTTGAGGGTGGAAGAACATTTGTTGCGGATGCTGCTATTGTTACGGTCCCTATTGGAGTATTGAAGGCCAACTTAATAGAGTTTGAGCCACAGTTACCTGACTCGAAGGTGTCTGCTATATCAGATCTTGGATTTGGGAATGAAAATAAGATCGCTTTACGTTTTGATAATGTGTTTTGGCCAAATGTGGAGTTGTTGGGTACAGTTGCTCCAACATCATACTCGTGTGGATATTTTCTAAATCTACACAAGGCAACAGGATATCCTGTCCTCGTGTATATGGCTGCTGGAAGATTTGCTTATGATCTCGAGAAGCTATCTCAGGAAGAGGCTACTGATTTTGCAATGTTGCAGCTCAAAAAAATGTTCCCACAAGCGACCCAACCGGTAAGTGTATATAATATTTTAACTTTAAAATACCCATTACCCGTTTGAAACAAAACATAAAGCGCACTTTAAATTTTGTCGTAGGTTGAGTATCTTGTTTCACGTTGGGGAACAGACCCGAACTCTCTTGGATGCTACTCATATGACATAGTGGGAAAGCCAAGTGATATATATGAGAGGCTTCGTGCTCCTTTCGGTAATCTCTTCTTTGGTGGTGAAGCGGTTAGCGTTGAAAATCAGGGATCTGTTCATGGAGCTTACTCTTCCGGAGTTGCTGCTGCTGAAAAATGCCATACTCTTGTAATGGAGAAACGTGGTGGTTTCTTGGATAAGTTTAAGATCAGTAATGCAATTCTTGAAGCCGCATTTCCCCTCCAAATCTCGAGGATGTGAGCAACAACAATAAAATCACATCGATGATGCCAATAACCACTAGGTTTCTTTCTTGTTAATTGAATAGTTGAATCGTCGGTTTATTTGCAAAGTGACTTAAACATTTTGTTAAGTATGATTTATTTAATAATACGAGTTCAAGAACTATATGTTTAACTAATCGTGTTCGGTTTTAAATTATAAAAGTTGAATAAAATACTTTTGGGCTTTACTTAACGGGGTTATTCAGTTTAACCCGAATAAAAATAAATATACCCATCCCTGTATTCGTATAAGCTTGCGGGTTATTTCGGTTTTACCCGTTTAACCCATTTAACATGTAAATATTGAAATTTTCCTTTTTGTTTGTATCTTAATGTAGCAACAGTTCTTAAAATGGATTTTCTCTTCGTGTATAGTAGTCATGGCATGAACTTAAATTAGTAAAATGCTATAAAGCTCGGACATATTCTAATTGCTACTTTCTTTAACTGTGTCTGTGGGTGCTACTATCATGACTAGGTAAAACGGGTTGGTTAATGTTATTTAGAGTTCTGTTCGAAATGACCTTCATTTGTATTTCGTTTTGGTTGCAGTTGCGGTTGTTTTATCAATGAATTTGTGAAGATAACTCTTAAGAAAGAATTGTATAACGAGAATTGAAGGCATGTTCATTTTTCTGGGATAAAGCTTAGAAATTTTGTATATAATAACAGATAATAGAACCATGTGGTTGGTTTTTTTTACAAAATATAGAGCTGAATGTTGACATTGATTATGTGTACAGTGTTTCTCTGTTCAGCCGATTTTTTTTTATGATATATTAAGTTATAAAAGATAAATTTATGATAGATTATAGTGTTTTCTTTAGTTTGTTGGTTGTAAACTGGTTAATTTTCCATCAATCCAAGTAAATTAAAGAGAGATTTTGGATAAGTTTGCATAATGTAGGGGTTGGATGTATAGAACCTTGGACTGAAAAATGACAGTTTTTTAAAATGGTTCAAGTACGTCAACTCTTTTAACACATCTTTTTGATAAAGATGTCATATTATACACTCATTTAATACCTTGCAAAGAGACACTATCATTCCCCGTATTTTAAAAATAGGTTTCTTATATAAATTCCGTGTATCACACGGGTGATAAGCTAGTTTATGGATAATAGTAAAAAGGAACTGAATTCAACCCAAAAATAACTGAAAAAATTGGACAACAATTTATATGTATGTATATACATATTATATTGAGTTCGCTTAACTTACACGTATGGCAATGAATCGTGATTAATCGGTCGAGTCAAATGAGTTTCGACACACCGGACAAGTAGGATGAACTTTTAACCACGTATCTATACAGCTCACATGAAACAAGTGCCCACATTCCGGCAACAACCGTAGAACATCTGTAGGTTTATAATCCGCTAAACAAATAGAACAACCGGAGTTGTAACTATTGATATGTCGGGTGTCCGTGTGAGTTTCACCGTTGTCACACTCTGTAGACATGACGATCTCAGAGTAAAGAAACGTTGGGAAAGTTGCGAGAATATTTTCACGAAGACCTTGAGTGATGCTTATGTAATGGTGGTCAGCATCCGTGGTGGGAGAGTGCGATCTCCTTTTGCATATGTGCCAAGTATAGTATAGGAAAAATATTGAAACGAGGGCGATGAAGTAGAATCCAAGGCCGTAGACCACACCGGAGATTTCGCCGTTGAAGAATGGTTCTCCGATGTCCATCGTGTCATTCATATTCTTTTGTGTATAGGAGGATTGAGGAACCGAATTGTCAACTTAAACAGTTGGGTTGGTAATACGTGAGAGTTGAACTTAATTTATCAATTAAAAATATCATTTATTCGATATCATTTATAAATTTAAATGAATGAATCTTCTGGTTAGAATAATAACAGTACGTCACCATAGTTTATGATAAAAGAAAATATGATATTAAAATACATATTATGATATTAAAAAATATGTATCTAAGAAATCTTAAATAGTTAAATACACTGTCGAGTCCTTGAAATTTTATATTCGACTTTAGTTCATTTATAACCGGTCTAAAAATATATATGATCCAAGGCTAATTCATCCTTTAAGCCCAATAACAGCTTAAATATTTTGTTTCTTTCTATTAAATATAATCGCCTACTTCAAACGATATTCAAAGATCTTTTTGTAAAGGCTACTCCATATTTGTACCTATAAATACAATTTATTGATAAAGCTAATAATATTCCTATTCTATTCTTTATTCGTTTTACAACACGTTATTAGCACACTCTAAGTTTTTAGATTTAAAATATTTCATACGTAAGTTTTCACTTTCAACTATTAAGTATAATAAATTATTACTAAGTTAAATAAAAATTTATTAGATGCTTTATATGAAACACTTTCGCTCAATTTGTACCATTGAGATTTTACTTTCATAAACGAAAAATCTCGATTTGTTTATTAAATTTTTGTTTTAATTACTTACATGATTGGTAGTTTGATATCCGCATTTCGAGAGTTGGAGGCACATAGTCGCTGAACCGATAGGCGAACGATGCAAAAGAAGATTGAATATGAGATTTCACAGCTAAGACGCCAGAGTTCATAAAGTGAAGTCGAAGCAGAAGAGACATCTGCGTAGTGTCCAGGAGCCATATGATTTTCATAATAATTGATTTAATTGTTTATTTGTGAAACATACATTTATTATAAGTAGAAATTTAATCATTTTTGTTATTGTAGACATGATTGGTTTATTATATCTACTTATTTTTGAACGAGTTAAGGCAATGATATGATACAAAGGTTATGATACTCCGTAAAACTTGTTATAAATGAATTCACCTGAGTTTATATAGTTTTAAATCGGTGAATATGCTAATATGAGGATTATATTTGATATTATAAAATTAATTGGTAGCTCATGAAAAGTAGATATAATATTTAAATAATTTCTCATGTATTATATGGTATAAAACCTTAGTTGCAATTGAAGCACATATGGTCATAAACTAAAAATTTATGGACCGTGATATTTTGGTCATAAAGTTGAAGTTATAAACCGTGATTATTTGGTCATAAACCTGAAGTTTATCGACTATGATTATTTAGTCATAAACCACAAGTTTATAGACCTTGATTATTTAATTGATTGGTTTCATCGGTTACAATCTCCGGTCAATAATGCGAAATATATAGAAGAACTAGAAGATTTTTAATGATTCTTATGTGTTATTTGCTCTCTAGAGAAGTTAACTAATTGTCAACTAAATTAGGGGTATGAATAGACTTATACACTCATATCATGGAGCATTTAGAGTTTTAAAATCGATACATCGTCTAAATTTTCATCAATTCGCAACCTGAAGTTTGCTTTATTAGTGACTCGGCTAATGAGATAGCAAG
Source organism: Senecio squalidus (assembly GCA_910822075.1). NCBI lineage: Eukaryota > Viridiplantae > Streptophyta > Magnoliopsida > Asterales > Asteraceae > Senecio > Senecio squalidus. Next base: position 45,353,192 of record CAJVGC010000589.1, on the reverse strand, counting down.
CACGTTGTTTCCGATTATCACATTGAGTTTGGCAATAGTGGTGAATATACTTCACAAGTTTTTATAAATAAATTTTTAAATAAGTGTTGACATTGGTATGTCTTACGCAAATTGCTTTTGTTGAAATGTTTATAAAGCGTCTTCAGTTGATTTCAAAGCCAACGATCATGAGAGTAAAACATACAGATTTTGTTACAGGCCATGTATTTACATGAAATAACACTAATTCGAATCAAAACAAATATTTGTGATGATTACCCCCCCACCCCCACCCCCACCCCCACCTATTATGATTGGTTATTGGTCAAAAGTAATTTCCATAAGATTTATTACTTATGCTTGTTTATTTAAGTTGCTCCACCACAATGCATAAATATGGGACGTAAAAGAATGTTGGTAATATATATATGGTATGAATCTACATATAATTACAATGAATTACCGATCCTCATACTAAACAATATGAACTAGAAGTTCATGGGATAATTCAGTTTCCATATTTAATAATCGCTAGATAAATTTACTAACCAAAGAGAGTGACCATTTCAGATATATTAGCTGCTAATGCTCCGACTAAAATGTGTTCTTGAAGGACTTCATATGATTGGTAATAAATTGATGGCACGCCTGAAGAGTGAGTAGAGTAATTGATTCCAAATAAAAATTCTCGAAATAAATAAAGGAGCAATGAGTTAAGATGGTTAAATCGAGGTAATAAAGACCCCGAAAGATAATTTTGGAGAGTAACCAGACATGATGGTTCCAGAAAAACCTAAGGTACCGGAATATAAAGAGATCTCAATATGTTATATTATGTCTAGAAAAATATGGAATCGAAATAAAATGATATCGACGCTGATTTTATAAACAATATAGCGCTGAATATTAAAGAGGGTCGTGAATTAAGAGAAAATCACAAAAATAATCACTTAAGAATTCAAAAATACCAAAATAATCATCTGATTCGCGCCATTTTCCTCGCGCCATTTTTTTCGTCACGAGATTGAAAGTAATATAAATGAGTGGTCATAAATTGACCACGTCCTCGCGACTTTTTTGGTCCTCGCGACATTTTTCTCGCGCTAATTTATGACCACTCATTTATATTATTTTCAATCTCGCGACGAAAAAAATGGCGCGAGAAAAATGGCGCGAATCAGATGATTATTTTGGTATTTTTGAATTCTCAAGTGATTATTTTTGTGATTTTCTCGTGAATTAATACCTGCCAAGAAGTCTGAATATTAAAGAGGGTCGTGAATTAATACCTGCCAAGAAGTGCAGAGAGATAAATTATTGGCCAAAATAGAAAGATGCAAGTATATTGAATCAAAATATATAATATAAAGCGTGATTGATGTATAACGATGTTTACGAAGTCATAATGTTGATTATGATATATTATATTTTAAAGTGATGGATATATATATATTTTATTGATATATAATAAGTCTGACAATATAAGAGATAGTTGATTCGCGTCTATTAAATATTATAAGAGCTTAACTGGTATTGAAGAAAGAACAAAAAATATGGAGTGCATGAAGCATATAAGAAATGTTCTCGAGAAAATTATTTGTTCAAATGATAAATACTTATAAGAGTTAAGATTGAAAAGACATGTGACATAGCCCACGATGTTATTATTTTCTGAATTATATATTTTGTTTATATTATACTAACTTATCCTAAATATGTTTAGTTGATTTTATATATGCAGGAACGTTGGCTCATTGGTTGATTACAAACCGAATATATATTATGAAGTAACAAATTTATAATCATATGACATTTATTAAAGTCAACTCAAGACATGATACTTCAAAGGTGACGAAAATCAAACGTACAAGCCAAAGTCTTCTTTGTTGACGACTTGAAAAAATGTGGTAATATTATTGTTCAATAAGTTTGTTCGAGCGATGATCCGACGAATATTTACAAAGGCACTTACTACCTCAGCCATCAAGAAATTGGTTCATGACATTGGCATGCGTCGGCTCAAAGAGTTCAAGTGATGTGATAATCAGGGGGAGCCATCAAGAAATTGTATAATGACATTGGTATGCATCGACTCAAAGAGTTCAAGTGATATGATCATCATGGGGAGACAATACGTGTTGCACTCTTTTTCCCTTGACCATGGTTTTATCCCATTCAATTTTCTTGGCAAGGTTTTTAATGAGAAAACATCTTGAAGCGTAGTAAAAAAAAATTATGTACTATTTTTCCCTTCACTAATTTTTATCCCATTGAGTTTTACTAACTAAAGTTTTAACGAGGCATAATTATTTTTTAAATTGACATCAACGAGGAAGTGTTATGAATTATTTATAGTATGAATGTCAATATTGAATTTCTTTCTATTACATATGATCTTTCTTTGAACCTACCCCAAGAGATCTCAGAAGATATTTTTTTTACGCTAATCCATATTTGTACATATGAATATAAACTATTGGTAGAGTTAATAATATTCATATTCTATTCTTTATTGTTTCACACCAATGAATTTTAAAAATATTAGATTGTCACTAGATAGACTAGAACTTTTAACGTTTGTCTTTGTCAATTACTTACTGATTTACTTCACTTTTCAAGGTTTTATTTTCTCTTTCTTTCTAAATTTTCATGGAAATATAAGTTCAAGTTAAACAAAAAGAAGAAAAACCTAAAAATCATTACAAAGTCATCCAAAAAAACAAAATAAATTAATATGTATTTTGCTAATAACAACCTATATAAGTTCAAGTAATAAGAAGAAGAAAACCTAAAAATCATTATAAAGTCATCCAAAAAAAAAACAAAATAAATTAATATGTATTTTGATAATAACTACCTATGTTGTCTCTAACACTACTTCATTTTTTTCTACATTACAAAACAACGTTTATATATTTCAGGATTCTTATGAATAGATAATCAAATTATACATATATTTACTTTTTAAAAATAATCTATAAAGACTGACATTATCAAAACTCAATTAATATATGTATGTAACTTTTAAGACCATTTAAATTAATAACACAGTGATACATAAATTTTCTTAATATTATAAATAAAATATATAAATATTAAGTTGTTTAAAAATGATTGAGAAAAAATATTGAATACATAGTTATAATAGAAAATGATCAATTTGTGTTGCTAGTATGACGCATATTGCTCGCAGCCGTGGTTTTGATCTCGAGCGTTCATGAAAATCTATACTATATTATAATGAATCTCCCCTTAGAGTCTTAATCCCTTAATTTTAAGTAATTGAAATTACCTTAATACCCTTAATCTATATTTATTATTACTTAACTCAAACAACACTCTCTCTCCTAATTAATTAAAAAAAAAATTAACATCTAACAAAGTAACTTATAATTCCTATGTAATTAAAAAAAAATTAAAATACTTTCTATTTAATGTAATTAAAAAAAAATTAAAATACTTTCTATTTAATTTAAAAACTTTCAAAATTATAAATTTTATTTTATAACCCCATAAACTTAAAATAATTAAAATATTATGCATTTTTTCTACTAAAATACGTATACTAAATCTACACTATAATATAATCTATTTCTACTATATTATAAAACATTTCCCACATAGTCTTAATTCTCTAAAACCTTAGTAATTGAAATTACTTAACTACGGTTTTTATATCTCTCACCACATATCATTATTCAAAATAACTTATAATTAAATAATGTTAGTTAATAAAGTTTTAGCCTTGTAGAGTAAATGAACGGAAAGATACTTTAAACATGTAGACTTAGAAGTGTTTATTTACCATAATAGCAATAACCAATTTCGTTTATATTGATTAAAGAATTTATGATTGGAAACCAAAACCGACATGTAAGTCCATACCGTAATTAACGGTATTTATTTGTTAACAAATGGGTCAAATTCATAAAAAAGTTCGATTACAAACCATGCAAAAATTGATGGAGAATAGGAAGTCGAAAGAGGTTCATCTTAAAAATGATTCCTAAGTTTGTTTTGTAATTTGTTTGATGTAGAATGGGAAGTCGGGTCAACACATACACACTTATGTCACACATGTTGGTCCTAATTGTACTTGATGAGGTTTCATATGCTAAAAATGTTTATTTATTTATTTTTAAGTGTAGGGCTGAAAAGAATAACTGAACTGTCTGAGATGAGACCTTATGAAATGTTGGGTATCCTCTCAAGAAGAAACCATCATTATGGATATACATGCTCAAATATGTATTTACTCATTTTCTTTAAAAAAAATATGAGACCATTTTATACTACCTTTATCTTTTAAAAGCTCTTACTTCTAGGTAGGTTTATTTGTCATTACAATGTTATGTTTTAGATGGTCAACAATTGCAAGAAGCTTACCAAGAAGAACCGATAACGAGATATAAAACTATTAGAGAACTCGATTCAAGAAAAAAAAAAGTGTAAAGTGAGTTTGAAACAAACAAGAAATAGAAAAAAACGACTATTGATGGGCAAATGTTTTAACAAGTACAAGGACAACAAAAATTGCAACAAACTATATTTTCTATCTTTTAAAAGTTCGTATCTATACGTATCTTCACGTTTTACTTTATGATTGGAGTTTAAATACATTTTATGCTTTTATCTTTTTGCGTATTTAATTTCCGTTGTTAAATATTCGTAATTTAATTATATCAAATAGTTTATTATCCCCGCTGCACCGTGCGGGTACTATACTAGTATATTAAAATATATCTCATAGAACTCATATGTAATCAATACAAGATGAGTGTTGCTAGCATCATTTTAATAGTAAAAATATATAAATTATTATTACATTTAAACAATTTGAAGACTATAAACTTCTACATATTAGTTTGATATATATAAGTTGCTAAAACAATTACATGTTGGTTTTTCAAGAGGAAAAATAAAATATCTATTTTATATATCGTTCGTTATTCATTTGGGGTACATAAACTATTGATGCAAAATTTCTACTTTAGACATACTATAATTAATTTTGAGCTAAGTGCAAAAAAAAGAATATATATTTTATATATCGTTCGTTTTTGTAAAATGCATTAATTTTTTTTGACATTTTTAAAATGTATTTTTGATGTAAGTAGAAGAATATGTATCACTTTTGTAGTTACGGATGTTCAAGATCATTTGCCTACTAATAACGTGAAGAAAGATTTTAAAGAATTTTTAATTTTGAGGAAAGATATTGAAAATAAATTCATTTTATTTGTTGACATTGTAGGTAAAACTTAAATTGTACGATGGTTGTCATGTACATTTATATTACATATTACGAGATATACAAAACGTGCTAAATTAGATTAATGCTCACATTATTTAAACTTTTTAAAGACTTAAGGGTAGACGCAAACTTGATTGTTTATTTTAGATTAGAAATTCAATGTATACGCTTATGTAACTGTTTTTTTTTAGCTTCTTGCTAATTTAATATATTTGAATACAGATACGGGGTGATGGCAATGTCGAAGCTTCTTATTTGTATTTTTGTTGTTCAAAAAAAAAAAACTTAATATGTGTATGTTGATCTTAATCTTTTTATTTACAAAGGAAACTTGTAGAGACATTTTGGATGAGAAGTAAGGTGTGTCAAATAAGAGATGTTATGAGAATTGACAAGTGTAGATCTTTTAGTGTTTTACACTTGAGATTTCATATGTATTAGTTAGTATTTGTTGATTTCGTTGAATATTTTGTAGTGAATACAATTGGATTATGGTTTTGTTTATAATCAAATTAATGTGCTCGTAAATATTTTGAATATACATATTAAAGTTTGGCTGTAGTCATAAGACTTAATTTGTGGTTTTGGTTGTAAATTCCACTGTATGATTTGTTTTTTAAATTTGTGATTTTGGAATATTTAATAATAGATGCAAGCATTATGAAACCGTTCTTAACGTACATTACTTATTAGATAACAATTAAAGTATAAATACTAAAAATATAAAATAAATTCTGAAAAATTGAAACATGTCATTTTGACCACCTAAATGACCGTTAACGGCTAAAATCCAAAAACCTTCCGACGAAGTGTTAAATCTTAGTCATTAGCCCGTTTACACTTTCGTTCCATTCTTAATCAGAAACTCAAATTGCATTTTTGAATGACGATGTCATTAAAATTCTATTCCTACGTGATGACATTATCATTACATTATCTACGTTTTCTTCTTCCTTCCGTGTTTTTTGTGTTTCACTTTATTTATAAACGCGTCGGCTAACTCATAAATCTTGTTCTAATCAAGGAACTGTCTACATTATTTTTGAACAAATAGACCTATAGCATATACACGAGTTCAAATATCCGTTTTATAAGCCTCTGCAACTACTTTATATATTACTTTTTGTAGTAGTGACATATTTCACTGAATTCGTAAATAATATGTAAATTTAATCGGTTGAATTCCGACACATCGGACAAGTAGGATGAACCTTTAACCATGTATCTATGCAGCTCAAATGAAACAAGTGCCTACATTCCGGTAACAACCGAAGGATATCCGTAGGTTTATAATCCTCTAAACAAATAGAACAACCGGAGTCGTAACTATTGATATGTCGGACATCCTTCTGAATGTCACCCTCCGTAGGCATCACAATCTCTGAGTACATAAACGTGGGGAAAGTTGCAAGAATGTCATCTCGAAGACCTTGAGTGATACTTATGCAATGGTGGTCCGAATCGGTGGTGTACGGTGGTGGTGATGGAGGGTGCATTTTCCATTTGCAGATATACGCGGTAAAATAGATGATGAATATCAAGATGATGCTGAAGAAGTAGAGCGCGAGGCCGTAGAAGAGGGGTCCTCCGGTGATGCCGCTGATGTAAAATGGTTCGCCAGTGTTCGTTGTGTCATTCATATTCCTCGAGTGGGAAGATTGATGAAGACAGTCGTCTACTGTCGTTGTTGAGTGTTTAAGTTAGCTGATCAATTATAAAGATCATATATAATATAGGATATATAAATACAGTATATAATATGTATATCTGAATAATGAATCAACTAGCCAGCGAGAATATTAGCATGTTACCCAAGCTTATTAAATTAAGGATGTTCCATGAGTATTGTATGCGGTTTCGGCTTTAATTTTATTGAATTAAGATTATTTTTATATCAAAAAAATCGTTTCTTTGGCTTTTATCACATGGGAAAGAACCCAATTTAAAATGGTCAACTTTGTTAAATGATCTATCAAGTGTTTAGGACTCAGTTTGGTTACGGGTGAGAAATCTAAGTTTGAGTTGATGGGTTGTTACGTTATGTTCTCGAGTTTTTTTTAGAAAAAAAGAATAGAAAGACAAAAGATTTTAAAACAAGTTGTCTTTTCAAATTTTTTTTTAAAGATATAAGTAAAAAGAAAGGAAAGGAAAAGATAATCTAATAGAATTTGGTTTAAAAATTTTCTTTTCATATTTGGAAGGAAAGTAAATATACTTCTTACCCTTCTGGCCTTCTCTTCCATTCTTTTCTTTTCTTTAAAAATTAACTCGAGAACACAATGTTAGTATAAACCGTGTATTTTTTTGCTTGGAATTGTTGGATCTTTTACACTATTGTATCGAGTAAACTTGATTAACCCTACTATTGAATGTTTTTGAGTTTCGAGTGTTTTAATCATAAGCGGATAAGACTTAATACCGTGTTGTTTATTGTGAATCAAAATGTTTTATGGTCCGGATGTGGCGTTTGGAGAAAGGTAGTTTGTCTCAAGTGTACTCATTTGGTGTTAACTTATTACTTTTCTTCTCTAGTTTATTAGCAACTTATATCCTCTATTACAGTATATAATAGGAGTACTGAAGTAGAAAAGTTTATTATCATAGACGTGTTTTAAAAGCCTAAAAATATATGATACTATAATCTTTTAAGTACATTTTGCTCACCTAACTAGACACTTAACATTGCAAAAAACACGTTCAACCCACCTAATCAAATAAAAACAAATTAATCAGTAACATGGCGTTATGATTGGAGTAATTAACACTGTCAAACAAAATTAAAATAATTTTTCAATTTTTTCTTCTTATTTTCTTAGTTGCTAATTGAGTTTGAATGAATTTGGAGAAGATATAAATTTGAATAAAAAATAAAAAAGAAAACACGGTTCACCATGTTATTGTTAACAAAAAAAACTCTTTAAATATTTCCTTAAAACATGGTGCAACTAAATAGGCATACAAATAAACGTCAACAAAGTCCAATCCCATTCCCTACTACGTAGTATTACTTTATATCCCACTATTTCGTATTTTTATTTTATAAAGAGTTAATTACATGGGTCGTCCCTATGGTTTGCACCATTTTCACCGGTGGTTCCTATAACTTTTTTATTACACCACTCGTTCCTAAGTTTGAATTTTGTTACCTGCAGAGTCTCTATATTGGATGTGTCGTTAAATGTGCCGTTAAGTTTTATCATTTAAAAACATGTGAGGGCAAATTTGTCAATTTACCACCATCTTACCCATTTACCTTCCCAAATTTCCAAAAACTCTAATATCCACAAATACCTTAATTTTTCCAATCCCCATTCCAAAACAATTCAATCAAAACACTAAAAATCATAGATTCTAATTTCAAACTATAGTCAAAACACCCTCTTTCTCAACCAAAATCTCACAACGAAGAAAGAAAAAAAAAAAAAAAAAAACAAACAAACCAGTACTATAATTTCCCAAATTAATCCTAACGATTTCTTCTGTCACTCCCATGTGAAACACATGAACTTCTTGCTAACTTCTATGGCATCTCTGCAACTCTCTCATATAAGTAACTAAACTACCAATTATTTACCAACCGCCACTTCCAGGGATATAAACACACAAAGACACCTTACGTTGAGGGATATAAATTCCTGAGCGAAAACAAAGACACCTTATGTTGAGGGATATAAATTCCCATCGCCGCGAAAACAAAGACATCTCTGCAACTCTCGCTGGGATCATGGCATCATCAACATCGTACCTGTCTTTGAAAAAGCAGTTTCTTTTCGCCACCCACTTCGGCTTCCGGCGCATCGGGTGCAGCCACGGCGACCACCGTGTCCTTCTTGACTCTTTTCACATCGTCGCCGTCGTTCTCAGTCGGTTGTCTTTTTCCGGTGGAGTGTTCTTCTTCTTCTTCGACGGAGGTGGAATTGGTGGGTTCGAGATTTGTATGTTGCTGATTTAGCTTCGGATCTGAATGCTTCTTCACCATTTGAATTTGTGGAATTGGTGGACCGAGTGTTCTTCTTCTTCTTCACCATTTGACTTTGCATTTGTACCTTCATATTTGAATGCTTTTACCAAACTACCATCACTAAACTCAAAAAATTTACGAGATTTGTATGTTGCTGATTTAGCTTCGGATCTGATTTGTGTTGATTTGTATGGATTTCTTGGATTTTTGGGTAATTAATTTGGGGTTTTGGGATTTTGGGGATATGGATATTAAAATGGAGAGAGAAAATTAAAATGACGAAAATACCCTCACATGTCACCCACGTGTCACTGACTTAACGGCACATCCAAAATAGGGACTATGCAGGCAACAAAATTCAAACTTAGGACGAGTGGTGAAATAAAAAAAGTTATAGGGACAACCGGTGAAAATGGTGCAAACAATAGGGACGACCCATGTAATTAACTCTTTTATAAATATTATAATATGTATTTTTAATTAAAATATAGATTTTCTTATTAATAGCCTATGAAAAAAAAAAAGTTATAATATACAAAATGTAGTTGTATATTTATTAGCGCCGACAATTCGAGTGGTGTCTGGGTTATTGGGTCGTGTTTCTGTTGACCAAGACAATTTTGTGTCGGTTTTGTGTCAACCCATTTTCGACCCAACTTAATTTTGTGTCGGGTTCAGTTCGAGTTGTTTAAATTCGTGTTAGGTTGGAGTCGTGTTTCGTGGTTTAAGACACAACCCCACAAACACCTTCTTTCTTCGATAAACCAACCCGCAATAAATTGAGTCTACAACCCACGAGTTCAAAAACAAACTCGTATTCAACTCAAGTACACCGTTGCGGATTCTACCAACCAGCAAAACCGCAAACTTGGATCTTCAAAACAACCCACGAATAAAAAACCAACCCATGCAAAAGAATCCAAAAACTTGCTGATATTCCAACCTTTTTCCGATTTATGTAGCCAACTTCGACAACTTATATATTTTTCTACACAACTATGATCGAAAAATACTTCCGCCAATTTGTAGATATATATGTTGGGAACCCACAAATCAAATTTCGTGACGATCCAACGGTTAACGAACTCAAGATTGCGTTTTTCCCACACTTGCGCAAGTATGACCGAAAATAGACGAAAATCTTGTAATTATTCAGCAGAACCACGAACCGTGGCTCTGATACCAATTGTTGGAATATTTGACCTCAACAACAAACCAAAAAAGAATCTATGCGGAATATTGAAGCTTGTTACGGAAATACGAAAAAGAAAACGAAGAAACAAGGTATGTCGAATGATTAATTTGATTTAGGAAAAGAAAACGGTACATAAGTTTAATGCCCCCACCCCCCACCCTTTATATAGGCAGGGAGAATTTCCTAGTTTTCTAATCGATTAGGAATTCTAATTTATTTCAAATAAATAAACCTAAATAAAATACTAATCCTAATAATAATTTAATACTTTGAATAATAAACCAACTCATATAACAAGTCGGGTAACACTAACAATCAGCCTTTTTATCGTCTTTCATTATGGCATAATAAAGATTAATAAGTCCATAGTAACAACAACAAAAAATGGTCAAATGAATAATTCACCGAAATCAAATAAACTCATTATCCAAAAATAAACTCAAGCACCCTCTTAATTTTATTTATACACTCAACCAAGTATATCACTCAATATATATATGTATATACATTTATAGATAATAACTAATATGAAGTTGAATTCAAACTATCAATTTCTAAAAAACTTCAACAACTATTTACATATACGTACATATGCATTTATAAAATTGAGTACGTGTGTATGTTTAACTTGCACGTATTAAATTCTTGATTAATCACAAAAGTCAAACGATCGCATTTCGACACATCGGACAAGTAGAATGAACCTTCAACCATGTATCTATACAACTCATATGAAACAAGTGACCACACTCCGGCAACAACCTAAGGAAATCCGTAGGTTTATAATCCGCTAAACAAATAGGACAACCCGAGTTGTGACTATTGATATGTCGGACAACTGTGTGAGTGTGACCTTCTGTTGGCATCACTATCTCAGAGTAAGGAAACGTTGGAAAAGTTGCTATAATATCGTCGCGAAGACCTTCAGTGATACTTATGCGATGGTGGTCAGCGTGTGTGGTGAACCGTGGTGATGGAGGGTGCATTTTCCATTTGCAGATGTATGCCGTGAAGTAGATGATGAATATCAAGAGAAGCGTGCAGAAGTAGAGCGTGAGTACGTAGAAGAGGGGTCCTCCGATGATGCCTTCGATGAAAAATGGTTCTCCGGTTTCTGTTGTGTCATTCATATTCCCTGTGAAGGAGAAAGGGAATTGTCAATTTGGGTTGTTTATAAGTGAGAGTTTAAGTTTAGTTTATCGATTATAAAAGTATTTCCTTATCCAAAATAATAATTTTTGGTTGGAATAATAACACATCACCTATTGACTAATTTGGGCGGCTTAAACTTTTTTTTTTCTCTTTATACGTTTTTTAAAGATAACCTTACGCTACATATTAGAAAGAAAGGGACGTCTAAATCCTAATATCGGTCACAATAGCATATACAACTCAAGAGCGATTGGCATTTGATGAAACGTATGTCACTAAAAATTCAATAACAAAAACATAAAGGGTACGTGAAGATTAGTGACTGAAAACTTGTTTTCCAAATATTTTTGAGTTTAAAAGGAGTTTTCGTTCAAATGAAATAAAAACTAAAAAAAAAATCCATAGTCTTTGACGTCGATGTATTCTAGTGACGATGTCTACCTTTATTTAAAGTTGAGAGTTCAAATGTAGTTACGAAGAACTGTAAACAGTTATGTAGTTTATCAAATGACCTGTCTAACCAGAAATGGCCTTTGGAATAAGAAAATGTTTCTCAAGTTTCCTCATTTGGTGTCGTGGTGACAAATTACAGGTTGACCTCTCTATTTGATTAAAAGTCTCATGTTTAGTAAACTTATATTGTTAGGTGCTCTACTTATAAAACTAAAGTCAACTATCAAAGAACAAAGACGTGGTTTAAAGAATAAAAAACATGATATTTTAATCAATTAAGATACTTACTCCAAAAGGATGCTACCAAAAAAGAGAAAATTGGATGCTTACTCAAATAGTCCACTGATGGAGAATGTAGCTAGTGTGGGTCGTGGGACTCGTTGGTACAACCACATGGCTGGTTTCAAACGGAGATGGAGTAGTTATGTTTTGATGGTTTTTCCCTTTCGCCTGGGCAGTCCAACCAGAGTAAGATGTTTAGTAGAAATGATCGAAGAAACTTTGGTATAGATTATAGCATAAAGTTTGGGTGTGGTGGAGCCTTAAACCTCCCAAACTTTTTTTCTCTAATTGATATATGAGTTAATTACATAATTAGTCCCTGTGTTTGTTCCAATTTAACGGGTTCAGTCCCTGGGTCGAAAATCGTTCGGGTCCAGTCCCTGGGGCATATGTTTGGCTACAAAAATAGTCCCTTTGTCACTTGAAATGACTAAAATACCCTTAATAAATAAATATTAATTTTTCTATCAATTTAAAAAATAAATAAAAAATAAAAAACTAATTATCAAAATCCCAAATCAAACCCCCAAAAAAAACCCAGCATCTTCCCCTACTCTTCATCGCCGGTTCTCCGCAGCTGCAGACAGCTCTCCAACGGCCACACCAGCATCCGGTAAAGATACACCTGCATCTTCCCCTACTCCTCTTTAAACTCCACCATGAACACTCACGAAATCAGAATCAACCATTGAAAACAAAAATTCTAATTTTAACCTACACTCCATTCTTCATCATCCCGTCGACATCATTTCAGACAACCATTCAAATCGAAAACCAAATCCAACCGAAAAATGATTTCAAAATTAAATAGGGAAAATAAAAATGAAATCTCAGATCCATTTTAAGAACGGAAATCAAAACACACTCACAAAACGAACCCAAATTGAAGCCACATGTGGTTGTAAAGAGTTCAGGAGTAGATGGTACATCTTGTGGTGGTGTTGGGCGAGTTGTCTTTGATGATGTTGCCGGTTTAGGATGGTGGTTCTGGCGAGATTTGTTGGCCGGAGAAAGACGCTGGGGGTTAGTGTGTCTTTGGAAATGGAATAAATGTATACATATGGAATGACAACAACACCAATTTGAAGTTTGTTTTCTTGTAAAACGATTTCTACTTTTTTGGTTTTCATGAATTGAGATTTCTAGGTTTGAAATTTGGGTAAATTGGTTTGTGTTAGATGTATATTATATATATATATTTTTTTTTTCTTTACAAAACTTATATAAAAATTACATAACAGGTTCTTTAATTTAAATAAAATACAAATTTAAATGGATATTAAAGAGTTAAAAGGGTATTTCGGTCATTTTAAGTTAACGAGGGACCAATCGTGTAGCCAAACTAGTGTGAGAGGGACTGAACCCGTATGATTTGCGACCCAGGGACTGAACCCGCTTTTTTGATACAAACACAGGGACCATTTATGTAATTAACTCTTGATATTTTTATGGGAAACTTTGGTATAAATGATCGAAGAAAAGTCTTAAAATCTTTTCGCGGAGTTTGCTATATCTTGCTTTGGATGTGTTGGAAATGGAGAAATCCCGTCGTCAATACAAAGGCTATCACTTATTAGGTTGGGGAACATATGCAAAAAGAGTCTCAGATTTAGACTTTTTTTAAGACCTGGAATTCTTGGATTCTAAATCCTTGAATTAACCTGGTCGAAGTTTTGGTGTTGTAACTGTTGTCGTTTTTATTTGTATAGATTTGGTTTTTGTGTTTCGGTCATCCCAATTTGGGTTTTCACATGCTAATAATACTTCGCTTTTCACGAAATCAACTCAAAATAGTCAAGAGAACGCGGGGATCATTTAAATCAGTCATGATCAAGACTCACATTGATCACAAGACAGCTTCATAGCAACAATCGTTCCAAGTTAATATCAACATGATTGAAGACCACTTTCGGCATGGTCTACCGACAAAAAACCAGCTTTAGCTTTTAATAAAGAAATCATAGTAGTATAAGATATCCCATCAAAAACAGAAATATTACAATAGAGGACCAAACCAGTCTATTAAAAATAAGTAACTGATCCATACAACTTAAAGGTTTCGAATACATAGCAATAGTATAGAAAAAGAAAATCACAACTCACATTATTGTCTATTAGATAAACCAACATTAAAACCTGAATTATTGACTTATTGTTGAGCACATTGTACCCTTTGGGCACCACCAGGCATGTCTTCGTCTTCATCATAAGCTTCTTGAGCTTGTTGCTGCTGCTTCCTTCGCATCTCTTCTTCGATGTTGACATCATGAAGAGTCGTCTCTTCACATTCATCAAGCTCCATGTCTGTCATCGTCATTGTTGGCTTTGGTGGCAGCACTGCCTCTAACGCCTTGCACTGCTCCGGGGCTAACGATTCTGGGAATTCCACTGTGAAGTGGATGTACAGCTTCCCCCTCATGAATGGCCTCTGGTACATTGGCATTCCTTCATCATTTATTGCCTTGAATTGATCTGTACCGAAATAAATCATACTAATGATAAATATATGATAAACAAAAAACGGAAAACAACGAGAGCAATAAGAAAGCAAAGGAAATTACCAGGCTTGACAACCTCTCCGGGTTGAGATTTAATGAGAAGCTGCCTATTATCCAAATGAGTAAAGATAAACTGGAACCCACAAAGCGCCTCAGTCAGGCTCAACGTGTGCTCAACAAATATATCATCACCCTTTCGCTTATACTTAGGGTGCTCTTTTTGTTGCAATACAAACACAATATCACCAGTTACAGTGTCGGGCTGCAAAATTATACACAAACCAAGTCAAGAAACATTATTATATCTAATATAAATGGATACTAATAGAACAAGGGAATAATAGAGCTTACAGCTTCATCGGCCTCTCCAGGGAATGTAATCTTTTGTCCATTTTGCATGCCCTTCTCGACATGAACTTCAAGCACCTTCTTTTCCTGGACCACTTTCTCACCCTTGCACTGTTGACACCGATCCTTATCATTGATGGTTTCTCCAGTACCCTTGCACTCGTTACAAGGATGTTGCATTTGCTGGATCATAGATGGGCCAAGATGTCTGATCGATACTTTCATTCCAGAACCTTGACAGCCACCACATGTCATTGAAGCACCTGACTTTGAACCCTTACTGCAATATTATAACTTAAATTAGTTTCATAAATAACATAATCCAATAAGAATCGAAAATAAATACTAATGAAGATGCATACTCACCCCTTGCACTTGGAGCAGAGTACATTACGTGAAAGGGATAGCTTTTTGGAGGTTCCATTATAAAGATCCTCGAGAGAAACTTTGAGAGGATGAACAACATCTTCTCCCCTTCTCTGTCTTCGTCCCCTGCTGCTACCACCACCACCTGAGTACAAAATATAGCAATTGAGTTTAGCAACTCTAATATCGATACAGAACAACTTGTAAACTAAAACTGGCAACAGGGTGCTTACCTCCAAAAGGATTGCCACCTCCACCAAAGAAGGATTGGAAGATGTCAAATGGGTCATGACCACCACCTCCACCTCCCATTCCTTCCTTCAAGGCATCCTCACCATACTGATCGTAAATCTCACGCTTCTCGGGGTCACTCAAAACCTCATAAGCTTGGGCAATCTCTTTAAACTAAAACAAATACAATATTTCATCCAAAAGCGTATAAAAACTAATTACACACATCTAACTATAAAACTGTGCATTACATAGATTTGATATCGAAAGCAAGAAATCAAAGTTTGAACATAACTATAACAATTGGGATAATCAATTACTATAAAGTAGATAATTGAACAATTAAATTAGGATTATATAATTATACCTTTTCAGGATCTCCACCTTTATCAGGATGATTCTTAATAGCAGCTTTCCGATATGCTTTCTTCAAATCATCTTGTCCGGCGTTCTTAGCTACTCCAAGAGCCTCGTAATATTTCGTGTTATCGCTCTTTTTCGGCTGTCGTCCAAACATCCTGCTCTAATTCTTCGATTCTAATATTCAATTACAAATCTATAATTAAAATACAGATCGGTTGAATTCCGTAATAGAATGATATATACGTATAGAATTGTGTATGTATATACCTGAGAAGAAGTAGATCGGAATAAGAAGACTTGACTCTCGTATTGGTTTGTTCGGCGAAAGAGTAGAGAGAGAACACAATTGGGGTTTGTATTATTTGATGAGATTGATTAATATGGACGGTTCAGATTGATTCAATATCTATACAAGGAAGGATCTAGAATATGTTATGTTTCCATCTACTTACCCGTTAAGTCTACTATTTTTAGTTTTGTGTTTCACACACTAACTTTATCTTCTACACTATTTCATTTACAATCATATTATATATTATCAAAATCGATAAAAAGAAATCATTCGTGTTGAACATCTACGATTAGGTGAAATTCACTTGATATTTGGCGCTCTCGACTCACTTGATGAGCCACCTTCAAGTTAAGTGGCAACCAAGTAAGGTTATTCTAAACGAGTGAGACTAAACATGTAACACATTCTTTTTGAAGTTGATTTGTCAAGTATATGAGAGAATACTAAACTACTGATTACTATAGGTTTTAAATTTAGCATTAGTTTAATAATCAATGAAATTTATAATTTTGGAACTAGTTTATTCAAAAACAAACTATGAAAATACAAAATTTAATCTTATAAACATTTTACAAAGAATATGACATGTGAACTGTTTATGAATACAATCTAGCATTCTTCTGATAATAACATCGTCTCGAAAACGTTAAGAATTTCTTGTAGTAGGGGACAAAAGGCATCATTTCGTTAAGCTTTTCGCGATTATTCTCAAAAAGTCCAAAAGAATCAGGTACCCGTAATGTATAACAAACGCCTCGTAAAAAGGAGGATTAATATGATACCTTTCGATAGTTCAAGGGTTAAATCATAACTTCATAAAAGCTCTCGAAGCCCAATAGCAGGCACCTGCTCAACCTTATTGGCAATTGGTTTAATTCCAACTAGTTTAAATCCAAAATTTGATATCCAGATTCTAAAACCAAACAAGTGATAATGTTTTCATACCCAAAACCCATTTCCAATTTTGTATAACAAACGCCTCCGTAAAAAAGTATTCGTTTTTAGTAATAAATACCGTTGTACATTATCAATAACTGTTCTTTCCATACAGAGATCATCACCGAAATCTAAGCAAGTATTCGTTATTCAAGCATGCCCTCTTGAAGATGACAATTATACCTTTTTTTGGAGATGATGATGCAACATTGATTGATCGAGCACAAATTGAAAAGAAATTATATTAATAGGCCTGGTCATATACTAATTCAAATAAATATAAATATTTTTATTAAACTGTCACTAGTACATTGTTTTATATATTTTTCATAAAAAGATTCACCTGATAAAAGTTTTAATTTTAAAGATTCTGACAACTAAGAATCCTTTACTTCCCTCACATATACTATGTAAAAGAATAACGTCACCATAAAACGTCATATTAACAACAAAATCAATATAATCACTCAACAAGCCGTCATCATAAGCAATTTGCATTTTTGCATCTATATATCTAACTATATATAAACATTTGTATGTATGTATACATTTCATATTTGTCTTTGCATATACAACTTTACTCCTCTTCTCGATGGATACCGGAGAATCACTTGTCACTTGTTTCATCGTAAGTGTATAGACTCGGGGTTGAGTACTTGTCCCATGTGCCGAAACTCCTTTTTCCAGGATGGTCTCTGTGTCGATTCAACGAAGTTGAATAATTAAACATATCTTATGTAATATGTGTACATACAGTTAATTGAATTGTTATTTTAAAATTATTTCAAAATGGATACATTCGGCAGGAGGAAGCATTGTATGGGCAGATTGATGTTTGGACTCGATTTCACACCTAGATGTACCGAATAAACTAGCAAACCGAAATACCTGTAGACATTGTTGATACAGTATTTTTTTTTCATCTGTAATGATCTAAAATATTTGAAATATATGACAAAGTTAAATTGTTCATTTTGTAGTCATTATAAGTTTTTTGACCGTCTCTATGAAAAGCTAGGGTTTAGTATGTATACGTTGGCCGTTGGGTTCCCACTAGACAACAGGTATGAACCACCCTTCGCACTCACAAGAACACCAAACCAAACCAAACTAGTCTCTTGGGACAAAACTCTGACATAAGAGCTACGACTCTAACTCCGAGCTGACTTGAAAAACCGGAGCATAAGAAGTAAAAGCTTTGCCTAAAATCCTACTAGCCACATTTTCAATCCTTCAAACCCAAGTTTTGTGATTGGAAACAAACAAAAAAACACCCATTTTGACTTGTAAATATTGAATGTAACAAAAAATTAAGTCAACTTCGAATAATATCTGTTGATTATTTCTCGATATACAAGTTACAATTGTTTATAAGAATTTAGCCGGCCCGTTTATTATATCAGATTTATTAATTTATTGAGATACAAACCTATTTTCTAAACCGGTAAAATAACTCTGGTAGAAATGAACAGAATGATTATGTTCTAGATAGTAAAAGACAAACTGGTTATTTATATAAAGATTCAGATGCTACTTTCAAAAGAAGTCAAGAACCAAACCAAAATGATATTATTTGCACCATATACAAATATAAATGACGTAACTAACAAGGCAACCCGTAGATATATAAACTTCTAACTATTCCTTAGGCCGAAATGATCACTCTTACGTTTTTCACCCATATACATAAAAAAAAATAACTAGATTTAGCTCTTAACACAATTTCTGGGAATCCCTAATACGCTCCCTCAAGGGGTCGAGTTAGTATTGATACCGAAACAAGTATTATTAAGCTTTTAAATTCATATTCACTACAAGTTTATGACATTTTAACAATAATTTGAAATTCTCAAAAAGACAAATAGTTGTCTTGCTATATATATATTGTTTCTTGTTGAGACAAAACAATATTGGGCTAAGAAGAGTTTAATAGTAAATGAGCCCAATGGATCAAAGCAATGGGTTGGGTATTATACTTTACTGATGTATACTTAAGCGAATAGATTAGCGATTAGTGAAAATTAATACTCTATCCGGTCCAAAAAGATTGTTTTATCTTGAGTTTTTAGGAATTTACTTTTTAACTTTAATTTAAATATTTTTGTTTGTGTTATATATTAGTTGATGAAAATAATACTAATAAAAACATATATAATATTAATTTCGATCATATATTATACAACAAGTAATATATAACAAAAAGAATATATTTATTGAAAAAGAAGGATTTTAAAAGGTCAAACAAAAAGTGAAGTTAATAGTTCAAAAATTGAATATTGTTTCAAAATCTTGGATCTCAAAAACAATAAAAGTTCAAAGGGCTCCCAACGGATAGGTGA
The DNA here is from genome assembly GCA_910822075.1 of Senecio squalidus. NCBI lineage: Eukaryota > Viridiplantae > Streptophyta > Magnoliopsida > Asterales > Asteraceae > Senecio > Senecio squalidus. The sequence goes on along the minus strand of CAJVGC010000589.1, from coordinate 45,333,543 downwards.
TGACCCATTTGATGCTGTGGGGGTCAACCCTTTGGCGACGAACGATGAGTTTTTATTCTTATTTTTCTTTCGTTTTATATGTTGCAATAAAGCAAAAAGAAAAGTAGCGGCTCCTATATTTCAGTGATGGTTGAAGTGTTTTCCTATGTAATACGTTGATGTTCAATGTTATGTTTATATGACAACATGAGGATGGTTTTTTGTTACAATAAAGGAAGTGCTCTTGTAAGTCTCCATTGTTTCCTATTAGATTAAATAATAAAGATAATAGATCAAGTAATAATAAAATTAGTTTTTAGTGGGGTTTAGCTATACTTATACATAATATAGTTTTTCTTTTTTATTATTAATAAAGTTTTATTCTGACGGTATATGAGTGACTTAGAGTATCCGTAATGCATAAATTTTATCAAGTTTATTGTATTGTCACGACATGTAATATTAAATTTTTATAAACCTTAATTTTCTATAAACTTAATTATTTACTTCTATAAACTTTGCTAAAGTTTATAACCACTACCAAAATGTTATCTCTTAAAATTTTTATAAAAGGGTTTAATTTTATAAATTTGTCAATTTTGTACTCTTCCTAATTATGAACGTCAAATTCTCTTTTATCTATAAACTTTCAAAAACTTTATGAAATAGTGGATGAACAAACACAAGATATGTCATATTGTCACCTCAATTTCATATGACAATAAACATTTCTATAACTTTTATATTACGGATGCTTTTATCAACATAAAACTCATAATTTCAAGTCGTGTCAAAAATAAATATATAAACTCGTAATTTCAAGTCGTGTCAAAAATAAATATATAAATAAATGAAGGAATAAAATAATTATCTTTCTTAATAAATAGAGATATCTTTTGTCACAATGATACAATTGATTACTCTTATTCATTTTCTATTTCTGGATAGTTTACGGTTGGTCAACCACAACAAATGTTTAACTGCCACCCCATCTTCAATAATTAGTCTATTATATTCGTGAGTATTATTTTTGATAATTTAATAACTAACTAGAATTTCAAATTTCAAACATAGACTTATATTTTATAGATATTTTTGTTTATCCTTGAGTCCTTGGCATAACAAATATTATAGTCCCGAGGTTTTGTTTAACAAGTTCAGATATGTATGAAAAATAGTATTTGTTAAATGCAAGATGAAAATTATATAATTGTTAATGACAGTTATTATAATTTGTCAATTATTATATTTATTTGCAAAAAAAAAAGGAAAATAATCATTTTATTAATATTAAATTATTAATATCTAAATATATGTTAAACATATGCTTCTGATAAAAAATATATGCATATATGGTTTTGTATATATTTATATATCTATCAATCATATATATGCTCCAAAAAACTATGATAGATGTTTCATTAAACTCAAAGGTCAAGAGACCTAATCTTGGCATATAAAACAACCCTCTTCACATACGATATGAGCGGCACGCAGGTCACCGGAGATTCATACACCTCATACGATACAGGAAAACCGGAAGGTGGAGTTACTTACGTACTTGGAATCACGTTTGCCATCATAATCCTCCTACTCACCCTCTCTTACGCGTCTTACAAGTGCAGACGTAGCTTACACTCTTCCTCACCATCCCACGAGGACGACAACCACCACCTCATGACAGTTTCACGAGGCGTTGATGATGATGTGCTCATGACTTTCCCGGCTTTTGTTTACTCGGAGCATATGATGCCTAACAAGGGTGACTCTTCCCCGGATGGAAATGGTTCGGGTTGTTCTATTTGTTTGGCCGATTATAAACCCACGGATGTCATTAGGTTGTTACCCGAATGTGGTCACTTATTTCATCGAAAGTGTATAGATACGTGGTTGAAGGTTCATCCTAGTTGTCCAGTGTGTCGGAACACGCCATTGCCGAAAAAACATTCGATACAAAGGAACTGATCGAAATACAATATGTACATGTAAGTGAGATTTTAAATTTTAGCAAAGGAAGAAGGCCATTACATTAAATGGGATTTTACATGTTAATAATCACTCCCCCATTTAATTTTTTTTTGGTCTTTGATGTATTTTGATATCATTTTCCCTGTATCGAATTTGAATTTCTAATATTCCAAATGAATTATTAAAACCTTCACTAATCACTACATCATTTTCAATTTGTTTTCAAATGTTATTTTCTAATTTTGTACCATCATACTATATTCATTTCATGAATGTATGTTTAATAAAGAAGAGTGACAACCAGGGGCGGAGATCATAGCGGGGCAGAGTAAGACAGTTTTTCCTACTAAACATTTTTTATAATCTAAAAAAATAGTTATATTTACGATATTTTTAAAGTTTTGCCCAACAAAAATAGAAAAATGTAAACTTTGCCTCCACGTAAGAAGTAAAAATTTATCAACTTGATAAAATTCGCTATACTATGTCCCCACGTAAAAATATTTCTAGCTTCGCCCCTAGTGACAACAACATATTAAATATGTGTTACAAGTGTTGATTAAAAAGAAATGAGTTTGAAATAAATGGTTTGTAACTTGACCATATATGAGTTATGAAATTGAGATTGTGAATTTAATTCTTATAAGGAACTAAATGTTTGAATTTCTTTGTGATTGGACAATTTATGTGTTAATGATTAATATGATATGATTTGTCGTTGCATTATTTGATTATAGTTTCTTAGTAACATAAATAAAAAGTAATGATAGAGCAACAAGTAATATAAAAGAAAAAAACGCAAGTTCCTTGTTGGTAGCCTTGGACACTTTGTTAATTATTTTAGTTATAATACTCTTTTTGGTGTGTATACTCACCATAATAGGATTAGTGGATAACCTGTATTAATCACGAACTTATGATTTTTTTAGTAGCCGGACAACTATATTTTAACAGTCAAATAATTATATATTTGTCTATGTGTATGTGGGCTATGTGGTAGTTATTGAACAATACTTAATTTAACCCGTTTATTACCATTAAATTCGGAAACGGAGAAAAAGACTATCTCTTACTCTTAAATCCAGTGAGAGGTACCGAAAAGACTAAGTGACCCGAGAAGCCCAACGCCCTTGTTGACGATCCTTTACTCCGACAGCATCTAGGGTTCCTCGAACAATGTGATATCTCACACCGGGTAAATCCTTAATTATCTACAAAAAGATGGGACAAATATTCATTCAAAGTCGATTAAGTGAGTGTTTAGTAAGGATAGGATTGTCAATTTACGAAAACTGTTGTGTAAGGCTATTTTAGGGTTAATGCATACGGTGATTATTGTGCATTTGAAAAAATGCAACCGACTTACCAAAATAGAAAAAAAAATTCCTGTTCACTTTACTTTTAAAAAATGTTTAAAATAATCATCCGATTTCCAAAAAATATACAAGTAGATCACTTGTTAACTTAGAGCCTCATGTAAGCTATTTCACCATCTCAGTGCACAAACAACAACAACAACAAAAAAAGAAGAAACAAAAGAAAATGCTTTCAACATTTGTGCTAGTTTGTTTGTTCTAAAATTTCCCGTTCAAATTGCGGGGGATTTTTATACATGTAATTTTTTTAATAAAAGATAACCGATTAATCCATATTTATTATGATTTATTTACATTAACCATTCACCATTTTACATAAAAACCAACTTGTTTTATAAAAATGACATAGAAAATTATAGAAACATGAAATAAAACTCTTTATACAAACTTACACACAATATTACCACCATGTCTTCTTACACATCTTACACACTCCCTTCCACATACACTTCACATTTCATCTTCATCTCTTTGACAAGCAATATCTCATACTTTCACATGAACACACTTAACCATAGTTAAAACCCTAACTCAAAGCTTGATCTTTGCATATAAATAGCAAGCTCTCCATTCATAAATACTTGCTCATACCAATAACTTCTATCTCCATCCACTTCCACTCTTAAACCCTAAAGAAAGACATAAAGAAAGAAAGAAAGAAGAAAGAAACATTACCAAAATTCTTGGTTTTAAAAAGCAAAAGGAATTAATGTCTTCACCACTCAAACACCCGAAATCATAATCAACTATTATTTCACTTGTCCAGCAAACAAGTTCCACAGTAGTCTTGAATCTCGGTTTTCATAATCGTTAAAATCTTGAAACTAGCTAATCGTCGGAAAGATACGGATATTCGAGTCCATTTTTAAAATACCAAAATGTTGAAAGTATATATATATATATATATATATATATATATATATATATATATATATATTCATAAACATGTACTTATTATATACCATTTGATAAATATTCATTGTATAAATCTTAAATCAAAACCGAATTTTAAACTTCACTATGCTTAATATTATTTTTTAAAAACTTTTTTTTTTTAAATGTGACGTCTTTCATTTTAAAAACATGTGATCATATATTTCAAGAATGACAAGTTTACGAGAAGCTTAAAAAAATCTTGAGCCAACCTCCCATGGGGATTCCATTGGTGCACCATAGCGTCACTAATGGTGTAACTCTATCCGTGGATGAGGGATATTCCATGGCGTCTCTAATAAAATATTATGGAAAAATACGTGTGCACTATAATAGAGGCGTATGATACATACATACCCGATATGAATTATATGGGTAGACGGTCATGTAGTGACATACACACCGTTATGACACCCGAATTATGGGAGTAGTTATCCATATTTCCTATTATTATATACACTTGACTAATGTATATATTGCTCAATGAAAAGGTTATTATTATGATGTTTAACGATGTATAAATGCTTTGTTTTAAAAGTTGATCACTTGATTGTACTTTACTTTTTAAATTTATGTTTCTCTATTACGTCTCTGTTTTTAAATTTTCGTTTTGGTTATATATCTGTTTACCGAGCGTAGCTCAGCCGTTTCCTTGTTTTACATCTTATCGGCAGGTATTCAAGGGGCTATGGGGGAGCGTTTAGAACTCTGATTATGTTTAGTTGCATTATATTGAACCTTAGTTAATACCACAATTAAATGTTGTATTATGTTTTCCTTAGACTTCTTATACATTAAGATATGTTTATGAAATTGGGGTGTTACAAGACACTTAAATATAAGATTTATAAGTTATTGTAATTTCAACCGATATTAAGAATGTTCTTCTTTTTGTTTATATCATCTATTCTAAAAAGTAAAAAGGTTTTGATCCTGTCGGAACTTTTTTTCTTCTTCCAATTTTTTCTTAAAATAAGAAATTTAATCTCATTATTTTTTTTATCATTTGCTTCGAATCCTAGCACAAGCTCTAATCGTCCTCTAAAGAATAAT